>BRZM01000561.1:0-91150 GCA_033238685.1 Lates japonicus
TGTGTGTGTGTGTGTGTGTGTGTGTGTGTGTGTGTGTGTGTGTGTGTTCAGGGACACAGCGGGCCAGGAACGGTTCCACACCATCACCACCTCCTACTACAGAGGAGCCATGGGCATCATGCTGGTCTACGACATCACCAACGCCAAGAGCTTCGAAAACATCAGCAAATGGCTGCGCAACATTGATGAGGTAAGAAAAAACACACACACACACACACACAGAGTCATCCCAGGCTCGGTGGCCATCTCATCATGTGGGTGTATGATGCTTGTAAACAATCTGAAGAGGATTTTATGAGGCTTTCAGAGAGCTGTTTTATCTTTGGCATAATGTTCAAGTGACAAATACATGAAGGGAATGCGGCTAACGTGGCTAACTAGCTAGCTGATCTGTGACTAAATCACATCAGATGAGCCAGATGTCCACATGCACCTGACTCATTCTACTGCTTCTACTGTTTCTACTGTTTAACCTCTTGAATATCAGTAGAACAAGAAGTTAAATTACAGACTCCAGATTAAGGCTTTCAGTTTTATTTTAAAGAGGTTGATGTGATGTGAACAACAGCTGATTTGCTCCAGGTGTGAGAACTAATTGCTCTGTTAACAGCAATTATGCTAATGGCCTTACAGGCCTAGATATGGGTGCTTAGTCATATTGAACATCAACACTAAACACTCACAGCGTTATGTAAACAATCCTAGTGCTTTAGAAGCTTCATACTGTTTAGCAGGCAGATTAATGCCAAAAATAATTCTACAGAGCAGGAAGTACCAGTTATATCTCCTAATATTCCTGTGTTGTTGCACACTGTCTGTAAATGATCCTTTTTTCCATCATGCTTGTCCAACTGAGTTGCTGTGTTAAAGATTTATAACATGACAGCTCCCTAAAAGTGAAGCTAAAACATCTGGATTGATGTGGCTGTCACTTTTTCAAAAACCAAGATTGAACAAATCCGAAACAACCAGCAATTCATTCAAATTAAAAGGCAGCTGCCTTCTATGAAGTCGACAAACAGCCTTATCTTTATTCGTAACTTTGCGATCTGTGGTGTAGAACCTAAAACACTTCCTCACCCTGCCTCTCAGATGTTTTGGTGTCGTGATTATCCGTTCAAAAAATATCTCCCAGAAGATGGCCTTTCTCAATTTAGGTAGCTTTAATCATGCTGATTTACTTTTTTTATGACAAGCTTGGTTTTAATTTGTTATTTGACGCTATAAAATGTGTAGCATCATGATTGACAGCTGTGGCTGACTCATGATTGGTTGGGCAGGTGGTCCGGCTCCAAATGATGTCCCCAGCAGTCACAACGTTAGTCCCAAGTTCTTAAGATGCTTCATAACGGTGTTAAAATATCTGTCAGACTATTGACATTACTTTGTATCTACACAAACAGCATTGCTTTTCAGGTAGACAGTAACACAACACCTGAGTGTGTACGAGAGCCTTAAAGGTCTGTGTGCATTATGGGTAGCTGAGAGCAGGATTTAACAGGAAGTATGAGGGCTGATGTTTGCGTCTGCATTTTGTCATAATGGATTTAAGGCCATAAGGGCGAGGAAGCATAGACTAATGTACGTATAATTCGGTGACATCAGTCTCCAACAGGCCTGATATTGCAGAATGGTTGGGTGATTATCAAACAAGACAAGCTGTCTGTAACATATGGTCCGATTGTCCTGCTGCTGAGCTCACCCCTGTGAGAGGTAGAAGCATCTCTGGGTAATTACTGCCTCTGGTCGAGCGTCCATTTCTCTTTTGCTTTTCCATGCTGGTGTTTCTTTTCCTTTCCACCTCCCTTTGTGTTTTATACTGTTTTCCTTTTCCCTTATCTCAGTGTAAAATCTTCTGGGATCCATTCCAGATCAAACACCAGCTACAGTCACAGCTATAATCAATAGCCTCTATTATCTTATTCCTGGGTGCAACAGAACACTGTAATGTTACAGCACATGATCAGTCTGAAGGTGTTACGCATTGAGACTTCATTCGCCTGGAACGCTTTCTTGTAATTTTTCTCGCCCTCGCTGTTAAAGAGCGTTTGAGTCCCAGTCGAGGAAAAAGGAAACACATTGCCTTTCCTGCAAAGCTAAGAACTCGGCCTTGCTTGTATTGTTACCTCTGTGTGTGAAAGCTTGTCGTCGACTCTGGAGAATAGGATTCAGGGATTTCTGTTACTTGGAAAGTCCTGTGAATACAGACTAAATCAGTCGTTCCCAACCCTCTTTTTGGCTTTTAACCCTTTAATATAAAATGATATCTACTTATGATCTGTATTCTACATTTCATATTTGACCTTCAATCAAGCGATTTAACTGCTTGTTTAAGTTTAAGAGCGGCAACAGTAGTCGATTAACCTTTTTTTTCTCTTATTGTCTAATTATATCCTTATCAGTTGGGCATTTTAACGATTTTCTTACATTTTTTTAGACCAGTCATCCTGTAAATACTTGTTAGATTGATCAGTAATTGATCCTTTGAGGACGTCTGGATCCCCATGTTGGGAACCACTGGTCCAGATGAACATGTGGGAAGCAGAGTTGTTGAAACTTAATCTAGAAAATCTAGAAAGTAACTGACCTGCAGACTCTCATTTAGTCTGTCTGCCCCCTAGTGGCCATTAGATGCTTTGCAATGTGAACAGATGACCTTGTTATTACCTGTCTGTGTTTCAGTGGTGTTGACTGATGGGAACTAATCCAAATGTGAAGGAGTCAAAACAAACATACAGTCATCGTAGTTGTGGGTAAAACCAGGGATGACGGTTATGCCTGATGTTGCTGAAGTAATCTAATAATCCCCTCTGTCTTCTTTATCTTTTTCCAGCATGCAAACGAGGACGTCGAGAGGATGCTGCTAGGCAACAAGTGTGACATGGAGGACAAGAGGGT
This sequence comes from Lates japonicus, assembly GCA_033238685.1. Lineage (NCBI taxonomy): Eukaryota > Metazoa > Chordata > Actinopteri > Centropomidae > Lates > Lates japonicus. The sequence continues at coordinate 2,899 of BRZM01000561.1, forward strand.
CGTACCAAAAGCCAAGGGGGGAGCAGGTGAGATGGTGCAGTCCCCTGCAGCTATAAGCAGGCCCTTCGTCAGGTCCCGTGTGCCGATTGGCTCGTTTGTTGCTGCCGCTTTTTTTTTTTTTTGTTTCAGTTCCTGGATATAGGAAGATGTCTGTTCTTTAATCACATCTCAGCCTAACTCTTCTCACACTGACAGCATGACACATCGAGAGCAGGGTTTGCATTTACATGAAAACACTGATGCTCTGGGCCGAAGTCAGGAAACACAGAGTGAAGTAGCAGGGAAACAGCAGGATGCACGAAGAATAGATTTAAAAGCACATACTGGAGCAGGTGAAATTAGTATTGACTGTGTAATTCCAGCTTAAAACCTGCATTGTAAAAAAACAGTGCCTCTGTAGAGAATGTGTTGTTTGTCTTTACATGCCATAAAGGCTTATGTTCTGTAGGAGTTTCTTGGGACATAAGCCATTTGAAGCGAATAAAGAGAGGGAAACAAACATCCTTTAATTCACACTCAATGATGCTGCTGTAGTGTAAAGGTTGGCTGATTAATGATTGTCTCAACCAGGGCAGTTTTTGTTCTTTTATCATCAAAGGTTTTCATATACAATAATTATTTAGACATCTTTTTACAGAGTTGTTTTTCATTATTCTCAGTGCAAATGACTGTTTTAAAATTAATTAACCCTACAGTAAATGTTTATTTATTGCTCCATCACTCTCTCTGTACCTCGACATAACTGTGTGATTATTCCTCTATTATAAAAGAACTGACAACAAGGACATTAAGGGTCAAATATTCTCATTCAAGTTGCTGCTTTTATGCTCAAAACAAAACTGCATTGTTCATGAATATCGATAAATTGACACTGAAATATTGCTGCAGCTTGTGCTGTGTAGTTATGGCTTAAAGGAGGACTTTGTTTTCAGGACAAAACCTTTATAGACAAAGGTATTATTCAGACATACTGTGTGTAGCCATTGTATTCATTAAAATAATAATAGATGGTGTATTATGAGCGGTAACAGCTGTAGTTTATTTATATAGCACTGTTTAGCCACAAGGTAATTCAAAGTGCTTTACAGATGCATAGAAATATAAAAACATTAAAATTGTATTTAAATGACAAACAATAAATAATAAAATCCCAACAAGAGGAACTGTGGAACCTTCACAGCTGCTTACACAGCATCTCGGACAAACCCACAACACGTCTACATCACTGAGATGATCTCCTTTTATGTTAACAGGCTCGTCAGCACCGCTCGCTGCTGTCTTCAAAGTCAACTCTGACATCTGCACTGTTCAGAATACCAAGACCACACTCTGTGTTGTTGTCAATGAGTGTAGGCTGTGACCCCCTGAGTTCAGTATATGTGATGTACTGGGAGTTCAGTTTCCCTGCAGTCTTTTGCACCATATTTTGAACAAGGTTCTTAAAACAGCCTCAGTGCACTGTAGACTGGCTGGTCCAGTTTTAACTCAGGGTCTGGTAACAAAGAGGTGCAGGGATGACGTATTTTTAACTTCCTTTAACTTCTCGGTTTTAGGACTCAATCCTGCACCACTCTATTCACCAGGCCTTCATGGCACAATGTGACACCCCTCAAATCAATAATGAGAGTCTGAGACAGACTGTGAAGCAGGACCTGTCCCACACAGTGTGACATACAGTAAACTTGCCTGATTGTTGTCTAAATGCAGCTAAGATTTAAGGTGGACACAGAGAAACTTCCCACTTTCATTCTGTACAGTGTAAGTAACTGCAAGCAACACACATATTTGACTTAAAGACACCCCAAAGTGCGGCATACATGACTGAAAAAGAGCTGTTGTGACTCCTGCCTTTGTCGACGTCACTTACTGTACATGCCCTGTATTAGTTCGGTCACTTGATGTAATCTCAGACTCAGCACCGCCCAGTTTCAGAGATCTGCTCGGCCAGAACAAGTGAAAACATGTGTGGGTGTGCAGGGCCTCTTTTACAGCTCTGGCTCATAGCACCAAAGCAAACTAGCAGTGACTAGTCAGTCTGCAGATTTAGCAACATCAGATACAGATCTGCTTACTCATACACACACCCCTCTACCAGACTAGAATAGTGTGTGTGTGTTTGAGTTGGTAGCACCAGCGACACCTGATGACAGGAGATCAGCGATTTTATTTTTGGACTGGACCTCCTTCTTTAACTGTTTCCGCACTAACTTTCCCTCCTCTCTTCTCCACAGATTGCGAGGGAGCATGGCATTAGGTTTTTTGAGACGAGTGCTAAGGCCAACATCAACATCGAGAAGGCTTTCCTCACGTTAGCAGAAGACATCCTCAGAAAGGTGTGTGATTTAACTACAATGTATTTTTTTCAGAGCCAACATCAGTACTGTTATTTGAGTCATACTTTGACCCTGTTCTTAAAAATGTATTCAGACCAACATGCTGTTATCAGGCTAAAATAATCTGTTAGTTCTGATCAAGTTCATTTGGATCTTTTTGTTTGTTGAACTTGCTCTCACACTTTAAATAAAGGCAAAATGGTTAGAGGGATTAAACCAAGCAGAAACATTTGTCCTATGTAATGATGATGCAAATCAAAGAACAGGACTGTTCAGTGTTCATTAATGCTTGTTTTTACATCTACTATTTGGCATCTAGTTGTTTTATCTGTAGACGGTTTATACATTGAACCTCCAGGAAATTTACTGTATCAGTACCAGAGCTGAAATGATGTATTGATCAGTCAGTTGACAAAAAAATTGATCAGTAACTTTTTTTAATAATCGATCATTTCCCAGCAAAACTACCAAACATTCTGTTTCCAGCTTCTCTAATGCGACAGTTGTCGTTATAATGTCAGTTTTTCCACTCAGCTTTGTGGAGAAGCATTTTATAGCAAATACAAGAAGGTTTTTAAAAAGTTTATTTGGCTCAAGAAGTAGGAGGATCTTCTTAACCCATGAAGGAAAACGTGATCATATATATTTAAATTAACCTGTTTATTTTTGTTTTCTCATCAGACGCCTGTAAAAGAGCCCAACAGTGAAAACGTTGACATCAGCAGCGGAGGTGGAGTCACAGGCTGGAAGAGCAAGTGCTGCAGTTGAACAACTCCTCTGTTTCACTCACACTAACGCACACAAACTCACACACACACAAACACACACAGACACACACCTATTCTCTCTCTCTCTCTCTAACTGCTAACTCTAACTCTCTCGCCCTCTAACCTGTCTCATGAGTTTTTCTTGCACACTGACACTCTGTCTGTCTCTTTATCAGAATAAAAACAATAAACCACTTCACTCGTTTAATCCCCTCCCTCCCTTCCTTCCTTCCTTCCTTCCACCACCCCATCATATTCTTCCATCTGATGATCATTTTTATTTCTGATAAAAAGAGAAATCCAGTCACGTTTCTTGTCATTTGTTTTAAAGGTTGTAAAAAAAGAAAAAAAAAGAAAAAAAGAAAAAGAAAAAAGTGTGAAAAGACAAGCTCATATTTTTAATATTTCCTTTGCCTGAGCTCACCTGGTTGGACACCCTCACCCCCTTAATCCCCCTCACCACCCCCTCCACCCCCAACCCACAGCACTCACCTTCAGTCAGAGGAAATAAAAAAATAAAATCAAACAAAAAAATACGAACGTAGGATTAACATTTTGTACATTTAGTGAGGTTTCTGTTGTCTAACCGTATTCGGTCATTTACAATTTGTTACCAAGTGACAGAGGCGTGGCCAGCTCCTTTTGTATGTGGGGGTTTATTTTGTCCTGTGCCTTATATGGAAGACTGGGGCGGGGCTGTGTGGTGGGCGGAGCCACATCCACCCAATGAAATTACAGTTTAATATTCTGTCGGTTGCTGGCCGTCGTCATGGAGACGCCGAACCGAAGCAGAAACGTTTGAATTTCTCCTCCGGCCAAGAGAACGGCATTATACAGTATGTCCTGTTTATTGATGTTTTATTTTTGTCTGTATGATTTATTTTACTTTTTTTTTTTTTTTTTCCCTTTTTTGGGTTGAATTTTTTTTTTCCTGCATGCAGATTTCTTTGGGTTGGAAGCGTTTCTGTAACGTTGTGTAACGTTTGCCACTGGGTAACTGTGGGCGGGAGGTACACAAGTTCTCTTTGGAAATTCAAACAATTTTGCAGATCCATTAAAAATAAGCTTGTTTAAGTTAACTTGTTTGTCCTCAATGATGTGCGGTGTGTAGTTTCATGACTCCACTTTTTTTTAAGTTGACGTTTTGCTAGCTTTCTGATAGACGAGATTTGGGAGCTGAAGAGGGGACATGCAGTAGAAAAAGTATAGGGAAAAACTCCCCCAAAACCCCTTTTAACAGGAAAAATAATGGAAGAATGGACAAATAGACAAAATTATAGATTGTAGACGTAAAGGTCCAGTGGTTAGTTGAACTTTCCTTCGTATTTGTCTTATATTTTGCTCCACTGCAGTTAAATCAAAGATGGCGGACAGACTTGTTCACCAGATAAAAGATTAAATTCCAGGATTATTATTTATTTTTTTAACATGCGCCTCCCCCCCATGTTTCTGTGTTTAAAAGTGTCTGACAACATTATGGATAGGATTCCTACAGAGATAAACCTTTTTATTCAAGAGTACAATAATTTTTGTTAAATTAGAAACAGGTGTTAATATCACTTTGTTCCCACTCACCAGACTCCATTGACAAAAACAGTGATTTTACCTCACAGAACATGGGGGTTGCTAATCCACGGCTGCTTCAATCGATTAGTTTGTTTCTGTTTTGTGGTAATTGTGTGTACCAACAATGAAGGTCACATAATAACAAAAACCCTGGATTTATCCTTTAACCCTTTTGTTGGATTTTTGTAAAACTTGAAGATCCGGTGACGACAATCTCGGTGAGCGAACATTATTTCTGTTTCCTGATTTGTGCCTCACAACGTGAGTAAATTTCTACTACAACTAACTACAGTTTAGCGGACAAAGTTGCACCTGGTGCAGCACACTGCAGTGAAGTTAGGGTTGGATATTCGACAAATATTCACTCCGAATCACTCTGGTGAATTTTTTTTTTTTTTTTCATGAAAACATTCATATAAAATAATAGACGTGCTAACGTGCAATACAAAGAGTTGTGTCTTAGTTGCCCAGTGTAGAAGTACAATTCGGCATGGGTTTGGATGCATTAAACTACTATTAAACAAGTTGGTGTAGCAATATAATTTAGTACTGGTGTGGAGTCAACCGTCGTTAGCCAGCATTAGCCAGCGTTAGCTAGCGTTACCGTGTATCATTGTTCAGTTACAAGGGAACAAAATCAACAAAGCAAAGAAAAAACAATAATGTTACAACGTAACCTAAGGAAACAGTTAGCATATAGGAGGTGGTCAGAGCACACACGAGCATTAGGCCTATCTAACTCGGTGTAACTGCAGGTGGTGAGGGTCGGAAGCCATTTTGACGGCGTTTAAGGGTCAATTACTTTATTTTTCCTCCTTAATTAACAACTTTTGGTATTCGATAAAAACTTCTCCCTCTAAAAATCTGTCACCCTGCTTTCTTTCTTTTTTTTATACCAAACACTATCTGTAGTATTAGTTCTGGTATGTATTGAACAGTGGTACCTATTTAACTGGGTCACTGGTTCCCATCATAGGTTTCTGTTGACGGACCAGAATTAAACCACTGTCTGTCTGTGTGGCGCCCTCTGGTGGCGACACGCTTTAACATCATCACACTGAAAGTGAACACAGAAACTAAATGTAAGGTGTAAGGTTAGGGTTATTATATCATTGTGAGACAAAATTTAAGTGTTTTATTATTTATTATTTGAACAAACTGGAGAGAAAGTATTTGAACATTAAATTTAAATTCAGTTTAAATATGGATATGATTTTAAGTGCAGGTCTCAGCTTTAATTTGAGAATATTTATGTCATTTTAGAAGAATATCTGAATTTTAAAAAGTCATTGGGCATGTTCTAAATTATTCCATAGTATGGAAATTCTGCTCATATCTAGTGTTTCTTAAACTGTTGTTAGGAACAAAACTACAGATCTTGTAAGAAATAGTCAAGTAATCAATCGGAAAAGAAAATACAAATTATTTGATTAGTAAAATAATTAATAAAAGCAAAAATGCCCCCCCCAAAATTTTAAATTCCCAATTTCACCTTCTCAATTGTGAGGTTTTGCTGTTTTTTAACAAGTAACATACTCAGTTACTTTCCACAGCTGGTCATATGTGATTGTAAAATGAACATCTGTGGATTTTAGATTGTTTGAACAAAACATTTTTAGCAAACTGATTTACAGTATTTTACCTTGCGCTATGAATAAATTACTAAAAATGTGATAATGGAGATAACTGTTAACTGCAGCCCTAATCACTAGTGTAGTAGTCTGTTGTTACTTAATAATACTAATAACAATACGACACAGTTGGTGTGGATGTAAAACATGTTTTGTTCTTTACATTCTTTATTTATCACCCTCTTTCCCCGTACCCAAACCTCCCAGAGCAACAACGTACACAAAAATAAAATTCTCTCACTTAACAATGAAAACACAAAACCAGTGCAGAATGCCAGTGGTCACCATTAAGTCCATAATAACTACATTCAGAGATCTTTTCCTAAAACACAAAGAAAAGTACAGCGGGTTACAAAATCATCGTCATATGTTACAGAGAGCCGTCGTCTCCGCTGTCGGCCCATCGATCCAGTTTTTATTTTTTTTGTTTTCAGTACAGAGGCACGAAAAACTCGGCTGTAGTGTTTCAAGCTCCCCCCCCACCCCCCCGTCAAAGGTCCTTGTACACAATTTAGAGAACTACAAAATGAAGGCATCTGTGGTTGATAGTGTATCACCATAAAAATTAATTTCATGGTCTTGTGATCATTATTTTCTAAACGTGGGTTGAGGAAATAAAAATGTCAAACCCACCTATTTAGTGCTTTGGTTGAGAGACGAGAATGAAGTGTGAACGGCGATGAAAGAAAATAAGTTTTACATAAGGCGTTACGTCTATTTAAGTCCTGTGAATTAGTGATTTTGGGTGTATAAGAGACAGAAAGTAATACAACATAAAGACAGAAGGCAGCAGCAGTGGACACTGACGAGGGCCTGCCCTAAGAAAAAAAAAAAAAAATCAGCAGGGAAGAGAAAAATATTTACATTAACTGTGTACAACTTAATTTATAAATACATTTTAGGTATAAATTAGAAAAATAAAACAACAAAAACCTACTGTAAATCAATCACGCTACTGCTACTCTCATTTTAAAATGCCAGTCTGATTATTAACCCTCTTTATATTTGGTGAAAGATTAAAAAAAAAAAAAAAATCAAAAAGGCACAGCAATGAATAATTAGAGCAATTTATCCCTGCAAATTTCTATGAGTCACAAAACTAAATCCCCCATTGCAGACATTAAAATATAAATTAAGAAGATTTCTTTCTTTTTTTGCTTCTTTTTTTAAACCAATAAATGTAATTCCCACACTCAAACAGCATCTACACTAGCATCAACAGGTACAGTTTTCTTAAATAAATTAAGGCTTTAAGGGGGTTTGCGATAAGTTGTCAAAGGAGAGCAGAAGAGCACCCTGATTTCTTTTTTTTTTTCTGCTGCGTTTGCTTCCTCGGGAGCAGTGCACGTCGTACTGTACAGTGTACCTCTCAGTTCAGTTCAACAATTTGGGAAAACAGTGTGTTGCTAAAACTGCCAGAACAAATCTGTTTTTTGGTGAATCCAGACTGATTTTAGAGTCTGTACATCAATAAAACCACATGAAAAGCTACTGGCAGAGAGCTCTCAGAGCGCCTTATTCGATGAGAAGATTGATACCACTCACTACACTCCCAGGAAAGACCTTTAAATCTATTTATTAACATGTTTCATCTTCTCTATTTTCAAACTAAAGTGTAAAAAATAACAAGCTGTGGTTGCAACTCTCAGGAAGTCACTGCACTGTTTAACCTTTCAATAAGTTCACTTTTCTGTGCACAAGCCTGGCGACACACCCCAAACAAAATGGTTATTGTTCTATATTAAAAATAATCGCCTATGTTAGTATTATATAGTATTATATTATATTATATAGTCCTGTTCTGTTCCTGTTATTTTAAAAGCAAAAAACTCCTGGTTCAACCTTCTAAAACTGAGGACTTTCTGTCTTGCCGTAGCAAAAATAATGAAGTTATAACCTGCGTTTCTTCTTTTACTAATTTGAGACTTAAAGTGTTTGCAAGAGATCTTCACTAGAGTGAATGCTAAAGATGCCATCACATATCAAGAGAAGTTGCAGGAAGTTTGTGTCTTTGGGGCATCAGGAAGAAAATCAAGCGAGGTGAAGGTTTTAAAAAGGGAAAGCTGTGAGTTTCTGTGATAAAACATTTAGCAGATAATGAAAATATTCTTTAGTTACAGGCTGTTTCCAGTCTTGATGCTAAGCTACGCTAACTAGCTGCTGCAGCTTCATATTTACAGTACAAACATGAGCGAGGTATCAATCTTCTCCTCTAACTCTCGGCAAGAAAGCAAATTGTCGTGTTTTCCCGTGATGTCAAACTGCTCCTTTAACTTGTAGTGTGAAGTTAACATTAAAGTCTGTGAGTGTTCTGACTGATCCTACAAACGTACTCTCCTGTGTTTCAGGTTTTAAATGCTGTACCGTTGCACCCCCCCCCCCTTCACACACACAAACACCCTCCACAAACTCGTTATGTACAAGCAGCTCAGCTCAGGACCCAGGTGCTACACATAGACCAGGTCTCGGCCCTGCGTCGCCGAGCTCCTGGACGCCTCCTGCGCTGGGCCCTCCGAGTCCGCCTCATCCTCGTTGTAGCCCTCGTACTCGATGGGCTTGGGGCAGCTGTACGGGTGGCCATTGTCATCGAAGAAGCGGCGGAAGGTGAACTCGTAGAAGGCGTGCTCGGGGTGCTTGCCGTTGCGGAACCAGCCGTTGAGGGTGTCGTTGCGGTTGTCCTCGCCGTCGCCGTCGCTGCTCCACAGTTTGTCCGGGTCCACGGGGTCGAAGTTGGAGGTGTCCGTGGAGTGGGCGATGGTGGGGACGTAGGGCGCCGCCTGCTGCCTCAGGTCGCTGGAGTAGTCGATGGTCTTGAAGAAAGGATGGGCTTTGATTTCGTCCGCGCCATTCTTGCCGAGGCGGTCCTCGGGGCCTCGGCACAGTTTAACGATGAGATCTGACGCCTCTGGGCTGAGTTTGGCCGGCGGGGGAATGTGCAGCGTGCTCTTCCAGTTTATCACCTGGTTTCAGCAGAAGAGACGACACATTAAGAAACAATGAACGCAGTAGATGCATAACGTTTCACTGCAGGTGCCTCGCATACCTTCAGCTGCGTCTCCAGGGGCGTGGTCGCTAAGAAGGGAGGCTGTCCAACAACCATCTCATAAAATGACACCAACACTCCACCAATCACAGAGCTGGGTGTATCCTGGAGAAGATTAAAGACATATTTACATCATCCTCCAACATCGAGAAATATGTTCGCTTTTCCTGCTTAAGTTTAGTTTTTATTTCTGTGCTCAACAACACAAGAAGTATGTTAATATCTATCTGTCAGATGTAGCTTATAGAAAACTCCCTACAGCTGAAATGATGCAGGGAATTAATCTGCATCTACAAGATAATCTGGCCGATTTTCGCCCTGAATCCCCCATCGCGATCAAAGTCCTGATTATCTGATGGCTCTAAAGATGATCTTGGCAGATTTTCCTGAGGTGTGTGTGATTTTACCCTCCCCGATCGATAAATAATAAACATGTTCTGATCAGAAATCCTGTTGTGCGAAGGGAACACAGAGGAAATCCGAGCACGCACTCAAGAGACATCGTCGTCTGCCATGTTTGTTTACTCTAAAGTCGTGAGATTTTGAGCTCTGAGAGTCCAGACTCCAGTTGTTGGTGGTGAATCTGTTAGTGTGTAGTGTAGCTGTGTTGGGTCTTCTCTCTGCACATTACACACTATAAGAACAAAACTGTGAAATGTGACATTATTTGTCGTTTCTAAATCGTTTTTTAAAAATCTTTAGCGAATTTAACAAAAATAATTATTTCTGTTCTTATCTAAGAAGCAAAAATACCAAATATTTGCAGATTCTGCCTCTCAATGTGAGGATTTGCTGCTTTTCTTAAATAAAAAAGTGAATTTCTTCAGGTTTTGGGCTCCTAAAGGAGTTTCTGATGACGTGCGCACCTTGAGCATAGAGTAGAAAATCACGTGAATGCCTCTGATGCGAGACAACATTGAAAGTCTGTGAAAGATACACCCTTTTCACCTCAAACAAAAGATGCAAATGTATAGAACAGAAAACAGACAGATCCTACGAAGAGTAAACAACAACGTGAGTAAGACATTAATAAAACATTACTGTCATCACCGCAGATGAGCGAGTGACAGCCCCTCTCTCTCTGGTCCACTGTACCTGTTCGGAGCAGCACTTCAGGTGCTATGTAGTTGGGTGTCCCCACCAGCGAATGAGCCAGACAGCGCTGGTGCTGCCGGGCCTTCCTCCTCTCCAGAGGCTTCAGACGATCTGTGCAGCGGCAGTTCGCTGGGTCTTCCCATTCCTTACTGAAGTCCATGCTGTCCTGCCTCACGTGGTCCCCTGGAGACAGAACACAAAGTACGACAACAAACAAAAACAACTCGTTACACTGATCAGCTGTGTTTCCTGACAGACGGCTGAATGAAAGCAGGTGTATTTTTACACTTATTCTCTCTCCTTGTATTTCATGATCTCCAGAATATCAGCTGCACGTTATTTCTCAGGATTTACAAGACGTTAAATATCTGAGAGCCAGTTGTTATTTTTGGACTGAAGCTGCAGGGACTAGTCAAACATGTAGTTGTTTTCATACAGAATGTTAAACAGCTGAGAAACTTATTCTTGGCAGATTAAAGGAGCTCAAAATGAGATTACACGTATCTGTTCGTGCTCTGCTGTAAACTTTATAAACAGTCACAGAATTCACTGTCTTAAATCATTTCAACATGCACTGGTGTCCCATATATGAACTGTGTTTGTATGACAGATGTCTTCATTATTTAAGCACACACCTTGACACAAACACAATTACACCGCCACTTCCTCATAACATGAATACCTCACTCTACTCTGGCACTGTGCCCACAACAGCACAATAACATGATTAATCAGCAAATGATTTAGTGATTCCAGCCACTCAGATGTGAATATTTGTTAGGTTTTTAGGTTTTTTTGTCTTAAAGGAGAGTAAATTTAATCTGTTTTTTAGAATGCTGAAGATGTCAGCTTGAGCTCTGAGAAACTGGTGGGCATTTTTATAAAATATTTTGTGATATTTTATAAACTTGATCCTGAAAAACAAGCTTTTATCTGAGGATTACTACAGATGAATAGTGTGAAAAACAGATACTAACCACTCTGGTAATACTTGGAGTCGTGTGTCCAGCGGAAGCCGGTACAAAGGCCGAAGTCGGTCAGCTTTATGTGTCCGTCTCGGTCTATGAGGATGTTATCAGGCTTGATGTCCCGGTGGATGAAGCCCATCTTGTGGACGCTCTCCACGGCGCAGGTGAGCTCCGCGATGTAAACTGGGCCAGCTCCTCTTTGAAGATGCCGAGCCGGATAAGGAGGCTCATCATGTCACCTCCGGGGATGTACTCCATGACAAAGTACAGGTTGTCTTTGTCTTGGAAGGAGTAGTAGAGACGCACCACCCACTCGTTGTCGGCCTCGGCCAGGATGTCCCTCTCGGCCTTGACGTGGGCCACCTGGTTCCTCAGCAGCACGTCCTTCTTGCGGAGTGTTTTCATGGCGTACAGCGCTCCCGTGTCCTCCTTTCGGGCCAAGCACACCTCGCCGAAAGCACCGATGCCAAGGGTCTTGATTCGTTTGAACATGGACTTGTCCATCTTGGCTCGCTTTAGCCGGATGTAGTTGGACTCTTTCTGACAGAGCATCATACGCATCTGCTCCTGGGCTTCTGAGGACAGGCCCACCTGAGCACAGGACAAAGTTTTAAGTGATTTACAGCAGATAAACACCTGTAGAACTGGTTAGACACGAACTGATGCAAATGCAAATAAAACGAGATGCAAATATATTTTTCCATTATCATTTTAGTCCAAAACAAAACTGCACAAGTAGTGACATTATCAGTGAGATGGAGTGGTCATGCAGCTCCAACATGCTTGAATCAGATGTCGTGCATTTAAAATACAAAAGAGCAGCCTCTCATTTCTCAACAACAGCTTACTTGGATAACAGCAGAGCAGAGACACCTTTACCTTTTTAGATCAGCTGTTAGTGACAGCGAGGAGAAAAAGGAAGAGAAAGAGCAGCTGAGAAAAAATAGAATAATACGACAAATCAGAGACAGATAACACAGCGATGACAAGGTAGGAAAAGGGGGAAAAGGTTGGAAAATAGCAAAAAGTCAAGAGGATTTGTCTTTAACTGTGACTGATTTGTTAAGAAAATCATTTCTCACCCTTTGCATTTCGCTTTCCAGCTGCTTCCTCCTCCTGATCCGCTGCTGGTGGTTCTTTAGGATGTTCTCCACGTGCTGCTCCATGAAGAACTTGAAGGCCTGAGGGGAGTACAGCGCGATCCTGCCAGACTCCCCTCTCCGCTCCTCGTCTTTCTTGTTGCGGCGGACAGGGACGGGCGATGTCGTGATCTGTTTCTTCTCCTTCTCCATCGCTGCGGTGCTTTTGGGGTTTTCTGCTGTCTTGTCTCTGGAGCTGTCGCCGCCGCTACTCCCGCCTCCACCTCCGCCTCCGCCCTCCTCCTCGGCAGGCTCGTCCCTCCCAGAGCCGAGCTTATTGGCGCCTGGATCGTACGCTGGCGGGCAGGGGGCCGCCTGCTGCAGGAGGTGCTTGGGGTAGGGAGGAGGGGGACCCTGGTAGCTGGGTGCCTCTGCTACTACAGGGATCTGAGGGACAGGGGCTGGGGGTTCAGGGTAGGCAGGTGCAGCCGGAGGGGGAGGAGCCTGCTGCATCCACGGAGGGTGTGTGGGCGCGACGGCGGTGAGTAACTCAGGTTTGTGAACGCGCATGCTTTTGACCGGCTGCAGGATGGGAGCCTGGGTGATGGCGGTGACCGTGGTGGCTGAGGGCTGGGAGCTGGCCGGGTGAGCTGCTCTGCCGTTCAGCTGGTGGTTGTTGAAGGAGTTGGAGCGGTTCGGCATGTTGTGCTGCCACGACGGCGACAGATCCTGGTTGCTGCTGTTGCCGGAGGAAGACTGTGATTGGCTAGATGCCAGAGGGGGCTGGGACCAGGACTGGGGAGGACCTAAGTTGCACATGTCAAGATTGTGACTGTTCCGGTTTGGAACCATCATGGATTGAGGGATGTTTCCACCGTTGACGTAAGAGGGAGAGGATGCAGGTCCTCCTGCCTGCATCTGCTGATCGGTGGGACTGTGCCGGCTGTTCTGGTTGACTGGGTATGGGGGAGGAGGCTGTCGGCTGCCTCCCGTCATGTAGTCTGGCTGAGAGGACCCGTTCTGGGACCAGCTAGAGGGGAAGGGGAACTTACTCCCTCCAGAGCTTGGCATTATGATGGGCTGGTGCGCTGAGCTGATCCCGCGCTGATTCTGAGGTACCGCAGCCGAGTACCCATCAGGCCAGCCCACCTGGGGCACCGGAGAGATGCGGTGCACAAGGTAATCCATGTTACCGGAGTAGCGCTTGGTCGATGGGTTGTTGTCCCAGGACGACACAGGAGGCATGGCACTGCGGTTCGGTGGAGGCGTCACGCTGCGCACCTGAGGCGGCAGCGGAGGGTTGACTCTCTGGCTGTTAGCGGGGTGACTCTGTGGGAAGGCGGGAGGCGGACCAGGGCTGTCAGAGCGGTACATCATCCCCTCTGCCATGATGGGACCGTGTCGGGTAGCCAGAGACTCTTTGGAGCCTTTCCAGCTCGGCCTCCTCAGCACGGACTGCTGCATATGAGAAGGACCTACTGAAAAAAACAATCATAACACAGTCAAGGTAAAGTAAGAAGTTGAGTTTGTTCAGGAAACAGAATCCAAAAATCCCAAACATTTGACCAAACTGTTTTTGATGATAGGCAATTTAGATCCTGTATAGTTTGGACTTTTGAATTTACTCACTTTTACCAATTTCACTTTTTGTAAGGCAAACTAAAACCATTTTAAAGCCTTGTACTGTAAGATAAGGATACATATAATTAAACTCAAAAGATAATGGAAGATAGTGTTTATAGGAAACCTTATCCAGACCACAGATTGTTCTGTGCTGATGGCTTTTACTGTGTTTCAGTACACAGAGATGAAATCTGTATTCACAGAACGGCATTCTTGTATCAGAAGTAATAAAATCCAACTGAAACTAAAATAAACATATGTACACATGAACGTCTCTCTCACTCTGAGCCACATCCCAAATGGTAATAAAAACTGTGACGATAATACAGATTTACACTCATCCAGAATTATCTTCTAACTTCTTATGTGATGTGGTTTCTCATCATGTTTGTTCATCTCTGCATTCTTTACCCTGTATTTACTTTTTGAGGTTTTAATAGAAGTCTGGAATAGTTGTCAAAACACCCCCTCACACACACACAAAACACTTGATCATAGAGCAGCATGTTGGCAGCCACCATGGCGGTTACATACTTCAATAAATGCCCCTCCTTGGATGTATTATAACCAACATTGTGTATGAAAACCATAAACCTAATTTCCAGCTGATGTCTCCCATTGAGCGACGCAGTGACTCATGCTCTTTTTCTCAGCGCGTATTGTCATTTCTTTAAGCAAATGTCCCAAATCCTGCAAACAATATCGAGGTTGAATGAACACGCCTGATTGGAAGATAAAAGAGGAGAGAAGCGGCAGTTAATCCCAGTGGACTGTTCACGTACCTGGGGCTTTCATGCCTGTAGTGTTGGGGTTGGCAGCAGCCATCTGTTCCCTCATCGGGTCCTGGTAGGTCACCTTACCCATGTAGTCTATAGCCACCCCCATGTTGCGACCGTTGCTCAGCTTGAAGGCAAAAAAAGGATGTAGGGTTAATTATTTTGCAAGCTAATGAATTTCAGATATCTTTTCTTACTTTAAAAGTCATTTTCTTGATTATTTATCACTTAGTCTATAACAAGTCAGAAAACTGTGAGAAATCTATCACCATTTCCTGATCACAAGGTTTTCAAATGTCTAACATTTTGTCTAAAGCCCAAACAGATTCAGTTTCCAATTATATAAAAAAGAGAAAAACAGCAGAGCCTCACATTAGAGCTGGAAGCAGAGATTTTTCAGGTCTATTCTTAAAAATCTATTAATCTATTAAGAAAATAGTTGCTTTCTCATTTTATGTTGATCAACTATTTCACTGATAAACTAATATCTGGAGCTATAATTCAGACAATTAGGGTATTTTTGGACTATTAATCCGTTACTGATCACCACTGCACTGCATAACATTTCATACCTGGATTGCACACACCGGTTCAAAACAGGTAGCAACTGCCGAGTGAGAAACCACTTTTGTACTCTCAACTGTACAAGCTTGCCATTCCACTTTGCATACTTGCAATTTTCCAAATAATTCTCCCCTAAACAAAAGTGCACCAAGTGATTATTCTCCATTACAGAGTTATGTACAGAATGGCAGTCATCCACAATCCTTCCAAACAACCGGTCTCAGTGAGAAGCAAAAACACGAAAACACTCATCTCACCTCCTCGAACGCCGCACACGGGGGTTCCAGCAACATGTGTTTGTTCACCTCGGGGCCTGAGCAGTTAGGCTCGTTGGCGTAAGGCAACAGGGATTTCCGGATCTCCTGTAAGGTCTTATGGTGGGGGTTTTTGCTGCAGCGCCCTTGCTGCCTCGGATCCTCGGGAAGCATTTTTCCAGCTCCACCTATGTCCACTTTAGGCTGGTCAGAGAGTCTGGACAGGTTGCGCAGGCTGTCCCTTATTTCCTGCAGCATTTGCTGGCTGTTACCGCTGTAGTTGCTGGTGGGGAACGTTTTCGGCCTCATCTGTCTGTAACCTTCGGGTTTCTCCCCTCTCTTCATGTAAGAGCATGTATGATGACGACTAAGGGGGGTGAAGAGGGTGTCACTCAGTCCAGGGTTGCAGCGGAGGGTAGCAGGTGTCCCACCTCACATCTGCATGCTGCTGAAGGGAACGCACAAAACAAATTTGTGATCATCCGGAGTACATATCATGTTACCGAACAGGTTGGGCAAATAAGATGAGGTAGAGAGTACTTATTAACAGATTCCAACAGATAAACATAGGATATGTGGAGATTATTGTCATTGTATTATCAATGAGAGATTGTCATGTCTGGGAGTTTACAGCCAGAAAAACAGATACTTTATAAATCCTGAATGAAATTTACACATCCAGCAGCTTATCCAGAGCAGTCAATACAAATTAATGCAAAATAAACATCTTAAGTATCAACAGCTAAGGCAATTAGAAGGCATTAGTAACTAATAACAATCAGACGAACACTGAATTAAGCAATTATAATAATGAAGCATTAACAGCCAATAATATTAATAGATTAACAATATGAAGGTACGAGATTTGAAGCGATACAACATTAAAATTTTGCTAAAACAAGTTGATTTTACAATTTTACTGTTTCATTTTAATTTAAACTCAGTGTACAGACTTTACAGCAGAGAAACCTGTGACTAAAATTAAAATTACACCAAACAAGACCCCGTCCACTTGCTAGCGTCGTTAGCACTGTCCGCTAGCAGAGCGCTATCTCAACGCTAATCCTCCTGCGTTGAGGATGCTAACATTAAGCGCTAAAAGCTATTCGCTTAATCAAAAATTTCTCCACTGCATGGCGACGAAACGAGCCACATAATACAGTTATCTTGAATTTCACTTTGCACTAAAATCAAACGACGCAGCAGTGCCTCCGCGGCCCTGTGTTTTAAAGGCGTCCATTTGCTGCTGTTGCTGCTCCTAGGCTAATTCAACAACAGGTTGAGAGTTAGCCTGCTAGCTCGTTAGCCGTGTTTGACAACTGACCAGCGTATGTAGCTGCCGCCTCCCTCGACACTCGTCCTATTCTGACGACAAACGACGTTTCCTCGATCTTTCTCGGCGACAAGGACGTGATTTTCACTTAAAATGTCCTTGTTGTGCCGAGCTGGTTCGTTACTAGTCGCGTTGAATTCCTGGGATGTCTGAATGACAAGTCACAAGCTACACACGAAAACAACGCGACTGACTTCCGGTAGCTGTGGATTTCACAATAAAATACCGCTGACCGTTACCCTTGTAAACGGACAAAAACAACCGCTCGGATGCTTCACATGAGTAAAAGCAGCAGTATCACAACGTAAAAACAATAACAGACGTGCTTTTAAAATTCTACACGATATCTACATAAGTATCACCAACAAATATTACTTAAAGTATCCAAGGTAAAAATATTAATTCGCATGGCAGAACTTTAATTTTAAAGTAAAAAACGGAAGTACAAGTGGGGAAATTATTAAGTGAAGCTTTGAGAAAGTTCTCACAAATTCCCCGGATGCAACTTTTTTCAGCCTTCATACCTGAACCAGTCATTTACCACTGGTCTGAAAAGTATTTTATGTACGGCAGAGGTAGTAATTTAAAGTGCGCATGTACATAGAACAAAGATAATATTCACTTGCGGTGGCAATTTAAAAACAACAACAACAACAACAACAAAAACAAACAAAAAAACAAGTATTAAGAGTAAATGACCTTGTTAGACATTTGTGTAAGTTCTTTTTAATTATTTATTTCAAAACGGTTTTAAATGACATTCATACAAAAAGTACTGTTGAATTGAAATACTGTTTGGAATGATTTATAAAAACCTTAAACCATGATGATCCATCAATGCAACTGAAAAACATGGGTGAAATATTTATCATACAACAGAAAAATACACACAAGTTAAGCCAAAATGTCACATACACACAATAAAACCTCTGTTGTGACTGAGATTGACTGCAAATAAACACCTTGTCCCGTGCACTAACAACTCTTTTAAACTGGGACCTGTCTGTTGACAAAAATAGCCTCTCCGTCAGTCCCGCAGACGAGACATTGTCCGAGTACGTCCAAGCTGTTGACTGACAGTGTCTGGCTGGGCAACATGTGAGTTGTCTCCAGACGGCCTTTACTGGAGTCTCCACTCAGCCAGGCACTGATGAGGGACTGGTTCCCTCCAGCTGGAGCCATCGCACTACGAGACATCATGCTGTTGTTCCTGCCACCTGGGAATATGATGGTAAAACATATTACATTAAGATTTTAGATTATTATTATTGGACAATTATTATGTTGGTGTACAGTTTCCTTTGCATGCTGATATGCCAGCTTTTTAGCTCTAGGTTATTTGTATCACGCTAACTGACACAGTGTTTTTGTGGTTGCTCTGGCAACCGAAAGATAACAGCCAGTGTTGTATGACTAATACATAATATAAATAAATACCCTATGATTAAGACAGAAGCAAAAGTTTCATGACCGGTCATGTATAATTGTCACAACAGCTCAATCATATGATGTGCTGATAAAATTTGATGATTGATTTAGGTTTTGGGAGGCTACAGGTCACGGTTGACGGCTAAAACAAAAAAGGAAATACTCAAGTAAAGAACATTGAAATTAAGCTCAACTAGAGTAAATGTATTTAGTTACATTCCATCACTCAATTTTGAGTTTTAGACAGACAAAAACACATATACTCCTCCAGATAATCCAATTTTTTAATCCATTTTCATTCAAAATGTACATTTCACTGATAAAAACAGCCAACAATAATCTTGTTACAACAACATTATTCAGCTAAGTGCACTGTAGTTTTGTTCATTTTTGTATTCACAGGCACAATTTGAACTGACAAAAGCATAGTTAACAGTGAAGTAATATGCCATTTTTTGCAGCACCTAGTCATTTTTTTCTTTGGAAAATAGTGTTTGTCATCTCCCTCCTGGCTAAAATGAGTAGGAGACATGCAATATATGGACTTGCCTTGTAGGAAGGAGGGCACGTCTGAATGTGAGGACATCTCCCAGTGCAGCAGTGAGCCATCCTCTGAGCATGTGAACAGATGGTCTGGGTTGGTTGGGTGGAAGTGGACCTCCCACACTGGGCAGAAAACCGCAGAAAAAACTTTTAGAAACCAAAGCAAAACTTATTGCAAAAAGAGAAATATAAACCTTTCCATAAATAACCTCTGGTAATTGGGTAAATTAAACTGTCAGCCTACGATAAAATCTTACTTTCAGCAGAGTGTGCCTCCATGAGTGAGAAGGGAGTGTTGCCTTGTCTCACATCCCACACACAGAGCATGCCGTCCTGGCCTCCTGTGGCCACAATGTGCTGTTGGTTTGGATGTCTGTCCACACAGTGCAGAGGAACTCTATCTCCTGACCTGAGAGGAGAACAACTCATCAGAATAGTTTATAATCTAAATCGCCCAGATATAAAGAACAGAAAAATCAACAATTTAAATGTAATTTTTGCTTATAACTGAGGAGATCATACAGGGAGAGAATCTGGGATGGCGAGTTGCTCTGTTGTCTGAAATCCCACAGTTTAAGCTGGCCGATAGAGTTCACTGTCAAAATCTCTGTTGTCCTCAAATATGTCACGGCATGAATCGTGCTGCTGTCTGCATTCTCTAGTAACGATTAAACAGCCAAATAAAACATGTTAGTCACATTATTCAAGTCATCCTGTGTGCATTTTAGTGCGACATGCTGGTCTTCCTGCAGCAGCTTCATCTTAATCTCACCTATGACTCGAGTCACTCCTTCCTGGTCGGCTCTGAAGACAATGATCCTGCCATCTTCGCCAACTGTGACAATCTCAGGACTGCTGCACACAACACCAGTGCAGGGGGCGTTGTCACAAGGGTAACGATGCGCTCTGGCCCAGTGCTTAGAAACTGATATTGTCTGCAGTTGAGCGAGAGAAGGCAGAGGAAAATAAATGATTTATCAAACCAAAACTATGTTGTATATCCAGTTCCAAAATTCTTTTCCTTGAATGACAACATATTTGTGTAGACATCTCTGGGTCTGCTGTTAAATAACGTTTTGTAAAGTCATAAATAAAATACCTTGTGGACATAATGCAATTTGCATTTTGTAAATCATGGACAGCTTTAGAACTAGAATAATGACTTAAGGAATCCAGACCACTGGTTTTCCCTTGTCAAACAATGGGCTCAGATCCAGGTCAAATGTTGCTCTAATCAGCGTTAAACTTGATTGCTTAATCCGTGTTGTGTTGCCACACCTTCTTGTGTTGCACACGTATGATATGAAATATGCAGCACAACAGACAAAGCGTAATGCTAAAAGTTACAACATGTTTTTATAAGTTCTCTTAATTTTGTTTGATGAAATCAACTGACAGTTTGATGAGTCTGCAGGGAATGGCTGCTGTGAGTATACTGTAATGTATACCTGACTGTTTTGGTGGTGGCGGAAGATGGTGACTGCTCCAGTTGAAGATGCTGTGACGATTCTGTCTTGGTCCAGAAACTGTAAAATATTAAAGAACCAAAGTGAAATAAAAGATTAATGATGCATATTTGGTTATCCTGTCTATGCCACATCTCTTTTCATATCTTGTTATCCTGGTTCACTAACGTAAAGCACTGTGCATTTAAGATTTTCTTTGCTGCAAATACATTGACTGTGAAAAATTCCTTTCATCGTTCTGAACTTCATGATAAAGTTCTTTTGTTTCTTTCCGTAAGACCAGGTCTTATGAATTGCTATTATCAGATTACAATAAGCAGCAGAAATATTACTTATAACTTTGTCTTCATCATGTGTGGGTACATTAGGATATTTATATTACATCAAGAGACTTACCTGAAGGTCTAGAACATCTCCATCATGCTTGTGTTCACATAATAGCTGTGGATCTCCTTCAAATCCATCGTCCATGCCAGAACTTCCATGATTCCCAATGGACCAGAAGGAAATCTTGTTGTTCTGCATTAGACACACGTTGGGGCTGATTAAATCCAACTTGGATGTTGTTGCTGCATTGACTGAATATCACTTATCAGTCACCAGTGCTGGAATGTAACTACTTACTTTCAGTACTGTATAGTTTTTAGATACTCTAAACTTATACTTCACTGTACTCCTGAGGGAAAAACTGGACTTTTTACTCCATGATGTTTATCTGACAACTAAAGTTACTTGGTGATTCTTAAAACCAGCCAGGCCAAGTCTACTTTCTCTCATGCTGTTTCCCAGGCTAAACCAATCTTTTAGCCTTTCTGCGAGTAATTAACAGGTTTTGTATATTGTTACTGAGATCCCTGCAACACATATAACAATTGTTCACGCACTTGATGAACGCCGAACGGACACTTGACCATTCATTACATGTATGAAGTCGTTACAACGTGAATACGCCCGTTAAGTTGCGAAAAGAAATAAAATGATGAATTTCTTCTATGAAGTTTGGTGTGAAGCCTATTCAGCCTTTTTTTATCGTTAATATTAACTGTCAACTTGCCAACCTCGTTGTCCCACGAGCCAGTCGCAAACACATCTGGCTGCTGTAAAGTCGAATACGAAACCGGTTTCCATCTCGTTTTGCTGATTTTCTGAGACACGTATTTCGCATTTATACTCTCCATTGAAACAGAGACGGTCTTTCGCAGGTTCAATATTTAAAAACGTTAGCTTGTATTAGCTTAGCATTTACGGGCAAAACCGAACTGTACGCGCCTGCTACGCTACTGCGTACGTAACTACGGTGGCGCAGAGGGGTCAAAACACCAATTCAGCCGAGCGTCCTTCTTTTGGGCGTCTCTCTGGCAGTTGGTAAATAAAGAAATGGTGCAATTTCACCGCCAGATGATACGAAGCTTGGACTAAGACTTTTTACCACTGCAGTTTTTCTTTTCTTTTTTTTTACGAACAGAAAACCCTGGTCTGAGTCTTTCATAGATATCATTAAGGGATTAAAAAAAAGGTGCCAAGTGCTTATGCATTTTATGAAATAAAATAGTATAATAATATAAAAATAGAGACATATATTTAACTAAATCATAAACATATTAGTATTATGTACAGTCAAGTGGGTGAAAAAATAGATATGGTGAATGTATGTATTCTATATCAAAGAAATGACACTGAATTAATGCATTTATGATTAACTGTTGTGCTGAGCTGTGTGTCTGTAAAGAGAAGTGAGTTTTAAAAAGTGCTGTTAATATAGAGAGATGTGTGGCAGCGCGCCTAATAAACTATAACAGGTGTGTCACGCCACCTAGCGGTCACCGCCTATGTCACTGCGGCAAATCTGATTGTGCACTCAGTGAGGAATGTTGCACATTCCTGTGCAATTAACCCTGACTGAGGCAGAAACCTAAATTCTTTATTCTGAAAAATGCGCCTGTTGCGTGTCAGGGTGTGCGTTATAAAGGCCGCCCTGCAGTGAAACAGTCTCTGGATGTCCGGTGACGTGCCCGCCGCTCCACCGTCTGCTCTAGAGGTTGTCAGCTTCGTCGGTAAAACAGTCGGCGCAGGCGCGGCACTGACAGCTGCTGTCTACTTACTCCGCAAAGTCTGCTTAATAATGGCCTGGAAATCTGGAGGAGCCAGCCACGCAGAGCTCGTCAACAACCTCCGCAGTGAGTCCGCATGTTTGTTTTTAGCACCACGATGCATTGGCAGACAGCTCACCCGAGAACGGTTTAGTTTGTGCGGGGCTGACGGGGGTTAGCGCACAGGGGGGAGCGGTAGCTAGCTTGCTAGGTAGCTGGTTGCTAAGCTATGTGGTATGTTGTTGTTGACCTAGCGTTACCTCTCTCCACCCCTTTTCCCAAACCACGTTCACGCCGTGGATCGGCTACATGCCTCCGTCGTTGCAGAAACTAACCACCAGCAAACACACACGTTACCTTTTATCTTGTGTATAATCGCGGGATATTTAATGCAAGTCTATTTCTGTTTTTTGGGTTAGCTTAGCATGCTAGCTCTATGTGCGTCATTTGGGACGTTGTAGCTACCGTTAGCCGCGCTGCTAGGTGCCCTGCCCACATTCATTGATGTCTTATCTCTGCACCATTCACCTAATTTTTAACCTGAATGACACTGACACCTGGACACGTGAAGCAGCTGTACGCGGGGCTTTTCGTCTTTGCAGTGGATGAGTGACAGTGACAATTTGCTGTGTCACAGGGGCCGGTTGTTATTTATTCAGGCGGTAGTGAATGCTCGAAAAAAACAAAAAACCCATAAAGAAGAGCAGTGAGTCAGTGTGGCACCCCGCTAGACGGCTGATATCTGGTGCTAAGTCCACTGTGATCGATGCCATCAATGCCACATGGGTTAATCTGCAATCAGATGGTCGTACATTATGTGGTAGAACTACCACAACACACAAGCAATGATCAGATACAGAGACATAAGGTTTCTCACTTGCTCATAGCAAAATGATATTCAATGTGATGAGTATTTAAGTCCACTTTCAATATAAAGTATCTACCAGGGCTATTTATATTCTGTGCAGTCCAGCACAGCATTGCAGCAGACAGTTCAGCTGTAAGCATTTTGGTTTGGGAGCAAGTGACTGGTCCTGCTCTATTTGCTTTTAATCGAAAGCAAAACTTGCACATTCATCTACATTTATCTTGCTTGTTAGCAGATATGATTATACATGTGTTCTATCTGTGTTGCATGGGGGTGGGGTGGGGGAATAAAATAATAATCTACATAAGGAGGCCAGCTTCTCAGCATGCAAAGCTATTCAGGAGTTTAAAAAAGTGAATTAGTTTGTTTGAGCATGCCTTCATGATGTAAATTTCTTTCTGTTACCAGTACAAAAACATGTTTTCAAGTTAAAATTTCCCTCACTTTAGGTGCTAATAAAATTCAAAGGTCTTTATTTTAATTGTTTTGTGTTGTGTGGTCATTACTCCTGACAGGACACTGACCCATTTAGACACACGAATGGCTTTAACCCTAAGCTGGTTTTAAGCAGGTCACACACCGGATGCATGCTAATTCACGACTTTGTCATTGTCCCCGTCCTCGTCCCGACCAGTGTTCAGGACTGGTCAGTTCACGCAGAAATAGTTCACCCAGTTGCATTTGTGTTAAAACCCTCAAATGCCTCATGAATTTTTAAAAGTTCAACACCCAGTTTTGTGTGTGGAGGAAAATTATTTTTTCAAATTCAAATCGCACACTAAGTGGGTTTATAGCCTAGATGCAGATTACAGTTGGTTTTTGTTTCCCAGGGCTCTGCAAAGGCAATTTTTGAATTCTGAGAATAATTTTAGATGGAAGGAACCAGCTTGAAATGTGCCAGTATGGCTTCTTTTAATTTCAGAAATCACTAGTAGGTGTCCATCTGGCAGCTTGTGTGGTTTATTTGTAATGTATCCTAAAGCGGTACATAGCTGTGAGGGTGAGGGGAGTCGGTAATGAGAGCAGCGCCGGCTGTCGTTGGCTTTTCCTGCCGTTGGCACCAGCTGCTACAGGAACCTGTTAGGAGGGATTATTCTGAAGACACTGGGAAGCTTTTTTAGTTTCTTCCATGACTCGTCATTTAAGCTGTGGCACTTTTCTGCAGCCTACATATGTGTGGCTTTCTGTGTGGACCGGGTTCATGCCAGTAACGCACATCTGTTTGTATCAGCTTCAGTCGACATTTCATCCTGCATTTTCTGTTTTTCACACAGGGCATATTGTGATTTGCAACTTAATTTTCATCCTGCATAAATTTTCATTTCATTACTCCCATTCACTGTAATCAATATAGACTCTAAAATCCTCTCTCAGAGTAAATGTAATTTGGTATTGTGTTGTCAGTGTAGGTCACTGTCTGGAAAATAATAATCATAAAATAATCGGACAGGGATGTTACAGCTCATCAACACAGTGATGCAGAAATAAAGTTGCAAGGAGGCAGAACTTTCCAGAAACTTTCTGTGGGAAGAATTTTAAAAACATTGAATTAGAAATAAGAATTGAGTTAAAAATTCTGAGTAGAACTTTAATCAATTCTTTCATTTAACAACAAAAACCATGAATGTTGAATAAAATAAACATGCTGTTAGCTAGCTTACATTTAACATATCTGATTTACCAGCTAGTTAGCTACCATATAATTACGTTTTGATTTATTTTTGCTCATTAAACTTTTATCCCATAGATGGAATATATTTACCTCAGTTTATTCCCATTAATTCCCATATATTCCCATTTACAACCCTATGCAGAAATAAATAGAAGATAAACTCAATAAATATATAAAATACTGCCATAAAAGCAGCCCCGCTCATTGATTTGAAAATACCCACAATGACTGTCTACCGAGGAGTCTTTACGGCAACATACCTGTAACTGTTATAACTGGTTGTGTAATGCAGAATCTACCCACCTACCTTGTATCTTTCTTTTTATATATCTGGCTCTGTTTGCTTCTGCTGCAAGATTATATAATACTTTTCTTCCTCGTGTTTTGTACTTGTGCACTTTACCGTAGAACACACACACACACACACCTGACAGGAGCTCTTTGCATCCACAGAAAATGGCATTATTAAATCCGACAAGGTCTATGAAGTCATAAGGCCACAGACCTAGCCCACTTCTAGAAAAAATCCTTTACATGGACTCTCCGCAGTCAATACAGTAACGCCTCTGGTCTGAAACACAATACAGTCTGAGATCCTGTGAGGGATGAACTAACCAAACTCTGTCTTTTCTTTTTAAACTGAAGGATGGTCACACCATCAGCGCCCACACATGGTATGACTAGACTTCAACTATCGCTCTTAGTTTTATTCCAAATATTACCTAATCATTTATTTTAGTGAATTACACGATAGTTTATCAAATATAAGCAGTTTATGGATTTGTATTCATTACAGTATGTTAGTTTTGTCAGATCTTTTTGCTGTCGAGGTGAGCAAAACAGAAACCATGGAAAGTTGTAACCAGAGCTAACAGACAGTCCTGAGTGTGCTGCACCTGTTATAGACGCAGTATAACCAGACAGATGGGTTGTAATGCAGTTTTCTTGTTGATCCCCTCCACCCAGCATGCGACGCCTGGAGCTCCTAAGCACGACTCAGCTGTATGGATGGTGCCAAAGCCCTGGACGTTGGCTCCGGCAGTGGGATCCTGTCTGTCTGCTTTGCACGAATGGTGAGCCACACACACGACGGCAATCAAGCATACACCCTCATTTATTAAACACTGGATCGTTTAATTTGCCATGACCAGTCAACATGAAACTTAGATGAAAATGTGTCCACGTTAGAAATTCTCCCTCCCTTCTAACGCCTACAGGTAGGTCCTAAAGGAAAGTTAGAATTGATCACATCAAAGAGCTGGTAGACGCATTTCTATAAAACAATGGAAGAAAGACGACCCCAGTTTGATAACACCGGCCGAGTCAGCTAATAGGTAAGATGTTACTCATAGAAGATACTGAAGGTTAGTGAATTCCTTTTGTTCCATTGTTAAAACGCTTAGAGACCGCTTGAATGGGGCAGCAGTTTAATCCTCAGCGGAACTGACTTACAACAGCTGTTTGTAATTTTTAATTAAGAGATTAACCTATTGAATAAAAAATCCTTTTCAAATACTACCACATGCACTGTAAATGTATTCTGCTAAGAACGCCCCTAAATTACTCCTAACTTTAACAATAAAAGACAATACACAAGTAACACAACATAAAAGATTGTGCTGCAGACAGAAAAGGTGAAATACCATAGCTTTTATTGTGCCTACCTTTGTACGGTACAGAACACCTGTTTGATGTCTACAAGTAACACTGAAGGAGAGTTGTTGTGATTTTTTGCCAGATGTCAGGCTTTTGTGAAGGCTTCAAGTCTGTAGAGTTGGAGATGAGTTTCATGTGTAGATACTAACCTCAAAAATAGTCACATTACAGACAGTATCAGCAGGAGTGAAGGTGTTGAGATGTAATTTTGTCATGATTATCCATCTACACTAATCAGCCACAACATTAAAACCACCTGACTAATATTGTTTAGCTCCACTTGTGCTGCCAAAACTGCTCTGACCCGACAGGGCATGGACATAGGACCTCTGGGGGTTTGGATCCTTTAGGTCCTGAGGTTTCCCAGGTGAACTCTGTATGGTAACGAGGTGATCAGTGTCATTCACTTCACCTGTCAGTGGTTGTAATGTTGTGGCTGGTCAGTGCATCTACTATCTTTTAGTGTGTACCCTGCTTGAATGACGACTGTGTGTTTCAGTGGGAGACGGGCGGATGGGCTATACGGAGGAGGCGCCTTACGATGCCATCCATGTTGGTGCGGCAGCACCCACTGTCCCCCAAGCTGTGAGTCTCTCTGGATGCTTGTAAAGCTGATGATGAAGGTCACATTGCTCCCATTCACTGCCAAACAAGGAACGAATATGACACTTTTAAAAAAATTCCCCCGAAATTCAATTTATTGCAGTTACACTGCAGCAGTTATTCTGGCTTGAAATATCAATGCTGGGACTGTTTCTCCTCATCTCTTTAACCCCCCCCTCCCTCAGCTCCTGGACCAGTTGAAGCCCGGCGGCCGACTGATTCTCCCCGCTGCCCGGCGGGAGGAAACCAGATGCTGGAGCAGTACGACAAGATGGAGGACGGCAGCACCAAAATGAAGCCCTTGATGGGGGTGATTTATGTGCCTTTAACAGACAAAGACAAGCAGTGGTCCAGGTGGAAGTGACTTCCTTCTCCCCCCCTCCTCCCTCCCTATCTCCTTCTCACAGTGGCAAAGGTGAAATGGTGTGGCTTGAAGCAGGCAATGGATCACAAGGGGCTGCGTTTTTTTTTTTTTTGGCTGCTTGTTGACATTTTTTGCTTCTTCCATACGATAAAAACTGGCTGCACGTTTACCTTCATCTTTTTTTAACACCATAGTCCTAAAATTGGTTCAATAAAACGACGACTAAGTTGTGATCTTTTCGGAAATCCAAACCCAAACTGAAATAGCAGCAGAATGAAGGCATATGCTTGGTTTTCAGAGCATAGACTTCTTAATTTGGACGCTCATTATATAAGACATTTAACCCCAGTTGCCTGCCTTTTATCTTTCTACTCTGTGAGATGTAGAAAAAAAAAAACACCTATATCTGTTTGGATTTTATTGTGGTGACGATTCTACTATAGTTCGCATGTGATTCTAACTCTTTGTGTTTGCATAACGGGAGGACGGTTTGTGTTTCTTTGTTTCTCCTCAGTTTTTCCCCTTTCCTCTCTTTCTAACATTTGACTTGTGTTTCCTGCAGGGATGAACTCTGAAGAGGAAGACCGTCCATAATCCACCTTTAAGTTTAAGCAGCTGAGAAATCTTGGATTTGGGGGGGAGGTCTAAAACAGCGCTTGACATTTTGTTCAAAGCATAACAAAAACATCTTTTTTTTGTTTTGTTTTTTTGTTTTAAAGACTAACGATGGACTATAGAGTATCACATTGATGACAGCACAGAAAGGCTGGGAAGAAAGACTGCTTGAAGCTAAGCGCAGAAATATTTGGAGATGGCGTTTTGTTTTTCTTTTCAGGCCTGCATCTTTTTTTTTTTCTTCTTTTTTTGAGTTATGTCTTCTTTTTAACTGCTGGATTTTAGTTTTTAGTTTTTTTTGTGGTTTCATCATTTGAATTGCAATCAGCCATTTTTACCACATTACATTTCAGCAGCATCAAAGCTGAATGTAAGAGGGACGCCGGACAAGGACGAGGAAAGCCTGAGACTTTTAGATAATTCACCCTAGCTACGATGTGTGTGTGTGTGTGTGGGTCATCTAACTGTAGACTAACACATGAGCTTTCTCCCCCGCCCAGCTGTATTAGGAAAACACACACACACACACATGCAGACAACACAATGGCTGATGAAACCCACACATCCTGTTTGATGTGCAGCACTCTTTAGGTCATTCACATAGAAAAAGCAACGCATTCAGATCACACTGAGCATTGACTCCAAAGAGAGTGGAGCACTAACAACACCCGACACACGTTGCACATTATTAGAGGCTGTGCTTTTCCACTTGGTGACGTGTTGCTTTTCTGCCGGCATTGGTTTTCCATTAACAAATTAGCAGGTTTTGGTGGCTGATAACTAAATGATGGTCACTGCTTACAAAAATAACCCAACAATATAGCAATGAATGTCTGTTTTCTTGGGGAAAATTTACATGAAATCAAAAGTACATTTTATTTAGTGTTTTATTTAAGTGATGGATGATATTTGGCTTTCAGTTTTTATGGAATGGGCATATGAAAATAAAGAGATGCTTATGTTTTTGTTCGCTTTGGTTATTGAATCTTTTGTGTACAATTTCATGCTCCCTAAGAAATGTCTATCAAGTCATCAAAAATAGTTTGTTAAATTTAATTGTATGATTATTTTTTTCTATTTAAGCTCATAATACCTAAACGATTTTTTTAAATCTTTTAAATCTCAATTTGGAAAACGAGAGACCCGCAAACATGACGCATAAAAGATGACCGCTATTCAACAGTTTTGTTCTTCGGAGAACCCCACCAACCCCATATAAGAATTAAGATGGTTGCTATCGTAATTTATGTAACAACATTCTAATTTTACTGTTCATAGTAGCTCTTATTTGTTTCACACTAAGTCAAATATACACATTGTACTGTCTATGCCTGTGGACATGTTGCCATTGCTGTCAACATAGCAAGCAGTCCGGGGATACGCTTTAGTAACGGTTGACGCTCATGACTAACGCTTCTTTTCCACAATTTGCGTTTTACCAAACGTCCTAAAATGTTTCCATTAAAATCTAACGTCAAAACTGGGGTGTTCTTCAAGCCGGAGTGTAGGTTTGTTTTAAAGTTGTCTATGCCCGTGAGCAAACCACATAAAGGCTCGTGACCGGCCCACGTTTCCAACGGAACGCCGTGTGACCTTGTTCCAGCAGCTCACTGCACGCCCACACACCAACAGATTCTGTCCGCCAACAATCAAGTACATTTCAAAACTGGAAATCACAGGGTCAAACGCGACCAGGTGAACAAACGCCATGGTTGCGGGTGGAATTTCGGCGATTCTTTGCTCCATTCCAATGCATAATCCAGATTGCGTGTCATTAATTTATAAGGTTACAGTCTGCCGGCTTTCCTCAGCACCCCCAACAAACAGACTTCGTAGCTTACGCGTTTTTCACTTCAAACATTTTTGTATAACTTTAGTATAAATATACTATCGATTTGTTATTTTATTTATCCTCGCGAATGAAAATGATGTACTAACATACAAAATAGGCTAATTTCAAAATTTCATTATTCAGATGCTGGAGAGAATAATGGCCATTAACTATACTTACAATATACAATTAAGAACAACACATTCCATTCAGGAACAATATTTGTGTCACACAGTGTATCACAGGACAAACCTCACACTCAAATTCCCACCTGTGGGTAATTCACCAAATTAACCTAACCTGCATTGGAGGAAGCTGGAGTACCAGAGGAAACCTAATGCAGAATAGGAGAAATATGTAAATTACACCAAAAAGCCTCGAGGAACTGAGGCCTGAACCTTGAGTTTAACCAACATCCAGATTTCTCCTAATTGTTTCTATTTGTACCAAATGTGTGTCTTTTAATCACAAATGAACAAGTTACCCAAAGGTAATTACTATTCTGCTAAAACTTTTTTAACCTGAGAGAAAACAATTTATTCAGACTTAGAAAATAATATTGTTTTCACTTGCCTAGGGTAAAGTCTATATCTCCTTTAAACAAAGCAAAGGACCTCCCATCCTCTACCGTAGTTCTGTAAACCTGTAAAAGTTGTAAATCAATTGTCAAATATATCAACAGAAAGTTTTTGAGATATATAATAAACTTTAATATCTCACGTGAAAGACAGCACTTGAGGGGAATACATGTGCGTAAATACAGTTATACACTCCACAAATGTTTTGTCGATGATAAAGAAAACACACACCTCAGACTCCAGGGGCAGGAGGATATATGTGAATTTGAATTTACTATATTTTCTATTATTCTGGGATACTTAACAGCAGGCACTCCAACATATTAACACTCTGTTTCATTTGCTCGACTCTACAGCACAAATATAGTACGGCTCAGTGCCACCCAGTAAGTGGTGAAAATACAAATATATTTTTATAGCACTAATCAGGAAATGGGAGAAATATCAAAGTAACCAATGGAGAATCGAAACAATTTTGGACAAAAGAACCAAAGTCATTGGAGAGTACAGAAGAAGTAGGAATGTTGATATTTGTACTTAAGACAACATAAGTATGGACTGCAAAGGTCTGACTATGTATTGGTTTTGGCCATAGTGTGTATCAAAGGACGTATCAGTCAGAGAGGTTCAGTGCAGGGCATGACAGCAGAGAGTTGGACAAGCCTTGGCCTGAAACAAGGACAACCGACGCAGAAATAACAGTGCAAGTTTAAAAATGTCCTGGCTCAGGCTCCCAGTTGATTGGCTACAGGCAGCTGCTGATGGAGAGGTAATCGGACCCTCCGTGGTGAGGGGTCGGGCTTTCATAGCTTGTGGCTAACGGTCTGAGACGGCAGCCGATCGCGAGCAGCAGAGCGACATTAGTCCGAGAGCCAGAGGGAGGATAGCACCGCAGGAGGAAGAGAAGCAGATTAGTACAGATAAAACCATGAAAGGAAGAAACAGCTATCCCAGACACAAACACTGGTCTTACCACTCTGGACTGGATGTCCTCCCATCACTGGAATGGTTTTGAGATGGGGACGCTTCTCTGCTTGTTTCTGGGAGACTTTAGAGCAGCTGTAACAGAAGTACAAATACAGCTGTTAATGCTATGTTACTGGATATGTAGGCTGCACCCAGAATTCAATGGAACAATAGGAATATATGGAATTAATGAAAATATGGAAATTAACAGGAATTAACAGTATATTTGGATCATTTTCCATGCATGTCTGTTTATGACAAACAAATTGTTTTATATTTGGTGTTTGTGTATGTATAAATTACCCAAATTTCCTAATGGAAAGTTTCCAACTTGAAATATTTCCAAAATTCTTAGGCTATCCTCCCATGGAAATTTACCGAAATTTTCCAACGATTTCCACCCTCTACTTATATGTCTTTTTTTTCACTTTAAAAATAGAATAAACTGACCTATCTCTGTTTGTTTGGTGACAGGAGCCACAGTTGTTGGTTTGAGTCGGACCTAAAAAACATGTTTCCATTATTCATTAAATTTATAGTTGCAGTCACAAAATTAGGGTTAAAAGAAAAGGACAAGTGAATCACTTTTTGTATACATTCACTGACACAGTCTGACTCCTGGAGTGGAAGTTGTTATGGTTGCCCTGGCAGCCTGCACAGGAAGTGTTTGCATTCTCCGGCGTTTTGGTCGTAGTGTACCAGCGTGGAAGGTTCCTTACAGTGGCCTCTGACTGGAGCTGCTGCACATGGATCTGCAGGAAGAGAGAGAGAGAGAGAGAGAGAGGACACAATGAACATGTCTTACTTATTATCTGACATATTGAGTTTGCTAGCCTTGGCAGGGAAGCTATATGTGTAGAGCAGTGGTTCCTAGTATTGATGTTCAAAACAGTGAAGGACACCCATGGTGTTTGTGAATGAAGAAAACACTCCTGAGAATAAACTTACCCAAGTAATACCTCTGGTAAAAATAGCAGCGGGGGGGGGAGAAGTCCCCTTGGTCGGTCTCGTGTGATTCAGGACTCAGATGGCGGAGGGACAGAGGCAGTTTTGTTAGAGAGCATTCAGCACGGAGCTGCTTTCCCAGGAATGCAGAGGTTCCTGTGGCTTTGTGGCCAGCATTTTCAGCTCAGTGCGCGACTCAGTGGCTTCCTACAGGGCTCCATATCTGCTCCTCGTCCAGACTAACACACTAAAACCATCTCTGCCTCTTTACAGCGCGGGGATACTGCACCGATGTCACAGCGATGGAGGATCATATTGTTGAGCATGTTTGAACAGGGTACAGTTAGAACCAACTGTGACCAGTTATAATTTCTAGAGAGTGTAAACTGCGCTGAGAATGGGACTTGATGGAGACCCCTGGAAACTGGAAGTGATTCCTATCCAAACATGTGTACCACTCTCTACTTTATCTACATTTTCAGGTGTTCTTGTTGCAGGTAGATGAAATAAATAACAAAGCTTTCACCTTTGACTGACTGGAAGCTTGTTGACTGGGATTTTCTGGAGGATTGGTCCTGGTCCTGTCCCTTGAGGTGGTGCGACATTCTCCACGGTCTTCCATACTCCCGGAGCCGCCCTCTGCCTCCTCCGTCTGGGCTACAGGCTACCGAGGGCTGCTATAATGACGGGTGGGTCACTGACTTCCTGCCGTCAACTAAAGAAAAACAAAACAAATTATGAAGAGGTCTGATTGTTTTAATTTTTCTTCACTTGCTCATTAAATATTTTCGAACTGAAATGTTTCTCACAGTCTGGGCAGAAGCCTCATCAGAGCGAATCAAGCAGTGCCAAGCTCCCATCACAGGCGAGAGATGTCAATACAGCAGCCGCTATCACACTTGAACTGGTAGTTTGAGCAGTGACCTGTGCACACTGTGGACACACACAAATGTATCACTAGACATCTCAGCTTTGGGAACACCTTTGAATCGAGGAGGACGAGGAGCTAACATCACCTCTGCTTGCGTTTCTGCAAAGCACGGGGACGGGACACGTTGTCGGAGCTCTTCTGACCGCCTGTGTCGTCACCGGCCATCTGAAGGTGTAGACGCCTCCTGAGACCGCTAATCTTCAATGCCTGGATGAGTCGCCCAACACACACACACACACACACAAAAACAGCTCTACTTTCAGATTTGAACAAAGTGCATGAGCGCAGACAAACACCTCTGAAAGCCTCAGTTTCTACTGGCTTGTGAAAACATATTTTCAGGTTGCACAAATTAAAGAAATGCCCTGTTAGACCTCTGCTGTCAAGACATCTGTTCCCATGCCAATTCAAATGGAGGTAAAGGTAATTTTCTTGTGGTTTTCAATGCACTAAAAGCACAATTTGACGCTGGTGGCTCTCAGGGTTGGGGTGCATCCTTTGTATTATTACCTCTGTATGCACCACCATTATGTCATGTTTAAAGAGCTGCTAAATTGTCTTTCATTGTCTGAATTGAAACTACTTTTTCTTCTTGTTTTAGTTTTTGGAAACATTTAAATTGAAGTGAATAAACAGAGGTGGTCACCTGCAGCTGCACCCGCATGAACTGACCTCCTTCATGTTGATGGTCAGGTCCCCTAATCAGGGTCCATTCATAGTGGCTGATCCTCAAGAGTCATCCATGCTGCCCCGTCATCTGTGACAGCCTCCAGTCTGTGGGCAGCTGATCACCACGCCCCGCTGCCCAGTCATCATGCAGGGAGGGTTTTCACCACCCTGCAAGCACAAAACCCTGATTATATGGCGTTGCTACGAATTCTTGTTTTATTTCACAACAAGACGCAGATGTTCTTGTAACTGTGCTGCAAAGATGACTAAAAAATAGAGATATATCTATACATTTGATTAAAAGACTGACAATAAATCATCAGAAACTGTGAAAATGCCTGCTAAAATGTAAAAAGCCAACATGGCATCCTTGGATGTCTTGTTTTTGTCTGACTAATAATCTAAAACACAAACATATTCTGTTTAGAACGAGATAAACAGAATATTCACATTGGAGAAGCTGGAGAAGAGGATGCAAAGCAGTACTTTTTACCCTTTTAAACGACTATTTGATTGCTCAAACAGCTGGCAGTTAATTTTCTCTCAATCATTTAATCCATTTACAGTCCTAATTGTTTCAGCTCTGGCTCGCCTCAACGAAATCAATACTAGTAAATAGATAGAGGTGATAACTGGTTGTCATAAAAACACCTGCTGCAGCCGCCTCAGTGTCCTGATCTACCTTGTATGACCACACAAAAGGCAAATCATTAACCCAACCTGCTCATAGGATAAGGCAGTTTCTAGCAGCTAAACCCAACATGCTGAGATGTGCTGTAGAACTGTTAGAAAGCTGATATAAAACTTAATATATTCTCTATTAAATTACTAAAACACTGCCACACTTGTAGTAGTCAAACAAAACTGGATTAATGATTAAAAAATTCTTAAACCAAATCTTAAAGGAAGATAAATTCCAGATATTATACTATAGCCCAATTCCTCCTCATTCCCAGCTATTGTACACACCTTTCCCATATGGCCTGGCACCATAAATAAAGGTATATTAACCCACAAAAACAAAGTCCAACAATATACAATTTATCACCTTTTTTTTTACTACATGAGAAGAACATGCTAATGAATCATTAAGTAAGGTTCCAGTAACCAGCATGAGTCACTACCAATATTATTACTGTAAGCATTTCCCTGAGGTGTTCATCTTCACACTTTTCCTCACAAATGTCATGTTTTTTCTGTAAATCTGCATGTTAGTTAAGTTAAAACCT
The DNA here is from genome assembly GCA_033238685.1 of Lates japonicus. Taxonomy (NCBI): domain Eukaryota; kingdom Metazoa; phylum Chordata; class Actinopteri; family Centropomidae; genus Lates; species Lates japonicus. The sequence continues at coordinate 38,385 of BRZM01000561.1, forward strand.
TCTCCTTTCCCGGCTGTACTTTAATGTTATGGGCAGAGGTTATGCTTTTAATTACAGAATCATTGGTTAAAGTGTTTAACCAGCATGTTTACCTTGGTTATTTAATGCTTCAACATTAGCTTAAATCTTTAATAGTAACCGTAGCAGATGTTATTACTGTGAACAAGGACCCTTAACATACATACACAAGGACATTTTGTGGAATAATGATTACTATTAAGGACTAATCGGTTTATTATTCATGATATCAGGTGTAAGCGTGATCACCCCACCTTGTGCATCATCCTCATCAGACAGCCCTTCCCGCCTCCGCCGAGCCGCTGGATGAAACAGGGAGGTGTCCCTGTCGTGTGCTGGGAGCCCGGCTGTACGTGGTGAAGCCCCGCTGCGGAGCGAAGGACAGACATAATATTCCTGTAGGTGCAGCTGAACAGGTAGCAGCTGAGGCTGTCCCTGGCCGCCCTGGTCCTCCTGACCACCGCCACGGTGCAGTGGGGCTACAGCAGGCGGCAGTCCTTCCAGGTGTACACCCTTCCGGGGCCAGGCAGGAAGGTGGCCCCTGCTCGATGGAGCACCCCTGGCCCGATGATGCGCTCCTCGACGGCGTCGAAGTCGCCCACGCAGGAGTCAATCACGTCGGTCGCCCTGTACGGCTGGTCCTGCTGGAGCTGCTTGTGAACTCCTCCAGAGCCCTCCACCCCCTGATATTTTAGACTTTGAGGTTTGATATCGGAGAGACCGAGCGTCGTAGGGTTTGACTGCGGACAACAGCACCACACAGGAGGCGAGCAGTAGCCGATGCTGAAGCAGAGCCATGTTGTTCACGGAGCTAAACGGCGTCTCCTCTGCTCTCCAGCTGGTCTCCGACGCATGAGGGTCCTAAGCAGCTAAAAACAGCCTTCCTACATTGCAAAAACCTCCATTACACCAACATAAACACCATATTTTTACATAATAACCGTCTGGTACATTTGTATCCTGAGCGGAGGTAACGGCTCGCCCCAGACGATGTTAGAATGTGCCGTTGTCATGGTGAGGGGGCGGGGGGGGCCGTGAGACCAGAACGTTTGATGCTCGCTGACGTCACCGCGATAGACAAATATGGCAGGCAGGAAGCAGCGCACCTGTAGCTTGTAAACCGTTGATAATATACAATACACAGACCCTACACCTGAGAGAATACAATTTTAAATTATTTTGTAGGCCAAAAATATCATTTATATTGTGAAACAAGAACCAAAAAAAATTCATTCACTTAGTAAATTACATAGTCATGAGTAAAAATTTTTATATCTCAATTCTTACTAAATTTAGAATTACACCGAGACTGTTAAACTTAAGATAATAAGAATTTGGTGCACTTTCAGTCTGCTTCAGGAGGTATTTAAAGAGATTTAATGCAGAATTAATTTTATTTCCCTTATATTATTATTTATTTTATTGTGTCCTAATGTTGTATATTTACTTTTTGCATTCTTTCACTTTACAAAATATTGTTAAATGGACGGATAATTGTAGTCTCTATGACACCCTTTTATGTGTGATGATCTAAAAGCACACCCAGCCCTATCTCTCGCAGTTTACTAGTGTTTGTCCCTTTATGCAACAGACAAAGGATTCAAGAATGAGAGTAACATTTTTCACTTGGCTTATGGTTTTGCAAATAAAAGTAGCAACAGATCTTGCAACTTGATTAGATTTCCCTGCAAACATCAGCCTCTTCACATATGTGACAGAAGAGTTCTACCATTACTTTCTTTCAGTTTCAAGATGAAAAGTTTTATTCAACAATATGACTACTGCAAATCTTGATTTCAGATATGAAACAAAATGGACATTAATTGTTCATGATTAATCCCCCTCCCTCCTGTTTCTGACATCATGTTTTTTGTAAAAGAAAAAAGTCAAGGCTCTTCATGTGAAATTTGCATTTATATTTTCATTACAACACACGTGATTGAATGATCATATCTGCGTCAAGCAAAGATAAACACAATTCTGTCAGTGTACAACAATAAAACGGAGCAAAATGATCCAATGTAATATCAATTATTAAATGAATATTATCTTCCTATGATTTGTGACACTAGAAAATACACAATATCCAATTTATTTTTTCACGTGTTCATTATAGACTCTGTCCAATCCATGGAGATTTAACTAAGTTTATCAATATATCTTTAAAGTTAATATAAATGTCATTCATACATACTTATGGACACAATATTTACATGTTTCTGAAAAGTAAAACGTAGATTTGTTTATAAAAGGAAATGAAGAAAAAAAACAATTTAAATAAGTCTCTAGCAGATAAAATAAAAAATAAAACAAAAACCGGCATGCACTGACATCCTTCTTCAGATTACCATAACAATTAAATTAAAAAATCTATTTAAATAGAAGATAAGATGCCTATGATAAAAAATAATAGTACAGAGGATTTTGAATGTAGTATTTGTATCTCAGGTTTGTGTTAGAAAAACGTCAGTCTCCAGTTTTGTAAACGTTACCTCTTATAAAGACAGGAGAAATTGTTTTGATGAAGTTTTCAAGTTTTAACGACAAGATTTTCCCCCATGAATTCTCATTTATTTTCTCAAATTTTTTAACGCACCTTGTAACAAAAGCGTAAGGCCGAGTCCATCAGGCGTAACAAAACCAGTGGCACTTTTCAGCAGAATGACCTCATATCCAAATCCTTGTGTGAAAAATTAGAAAATATGACGCATTTGGCTAATCGTCGGTCAGGGGAGTTTTTTTTTCTTTGTAAGGAGTGGAAAGTTGCTCACAGGTTCTTCTCCTAAAAGTCTTGCTCTTATAAATACTGAGGTAAAGAGAGAATACTGAGTTGCTGGGACAAAATGTCCCGGCTTCTTCCTCGGAGCGTCGAAGTAAGCACTTAAGCGTCTTCAGGTTGGCTTCTGCCTGTAGTCTGTGATGGCCTTCCATAGTTTACACAGGATTCACCCTGACAGGACAGAAAATAGGACAAGACTGTGTTAGATTGACGGCTAATACCAACGGACAATATGATGAAGTTTAACATACTGAAAGTCCTATAACACACAGGAACTGAAAACCCTGTCTACAGTTCTCCTTATAAAATTTCTAACACATTTTGTTTATTTCGGCACAGAAAGACAGCCAAATTAAGATGAAGCCTCGATGCAACAGCTACAAGAGTTAGCATGTTAAACATCGGTGAAATTAACACTATAGGCTTGCTATCATGGCATGGGTCAATTAACAATTAACTAGCTTAACATCAGCTGGCTTCTAACGTTACAGAAGAGCAGAGAAGTACTAATTTTCTGAGACATTAGTACTTTTACTTCAGTATTATAATTAAATCTGGCTGATATCATGCGCGTCTCGTTATCACCATATTACACCCATTTTTAACTTAACAATATACATGTTCACAAATGTCTAAATATTCTAGGTTGTGTTGTATAAAATAGAATGTTCAATTCCCCTCTTATCAGATATGTAAAATAACTCATTTTAGAGATGTAACACCGCTGGATACTGTGATATTTTTGCTTAAGGCCACGTCAGAATCTCACACCAGTCATGCCAATCAAAGCCATCAGGATGCCACTGATCAGCCACAACATTAAAAACCACTGACAGGTGAGGTGTGAATAACACTGATCATCTCATAAACCTGTCCTGACACTCATCTGGATGCTGGCTGCACACTATCTAACACACCCTCCAGTGGTAAACTCCACCACCACAGACCCCTGCTCAGAAATGTCTCAAGGAACACCCCGGAGGTCCCCGGTCCATGTTCTATTAGACAGGTGGTTTTAATGTTGTGGTTGATTAGTAAATTCTTGAAACTACCACTGGGGGAGCTAAAGGGAGAACTGAACTGAACAAATCCTGGCATTACGTAGTGGAGATGGTCGACCGTCAGTCTCTACCATCATCCTCAGACCTCTGTGTTTCTGCTACAGATGTTGGGTGCTCCCACAGGCTTTGTGACTAAATACTGAAAACAGAGGAAACTTAACCAATCTACCTTCAGTCTTAAATCCTTGAGGTCGCCTCGTCACATCATGGAGGATGTCGCTCAACGTAATTCTATTCAGTATCTGAAGAAACAGAGGATGAAAAGAGGATAAAGTTTTGATTGAGGTAATACGCCGTGATAATCTGGTCTCTGTCTCTTCACCAGAGACCTCACTTTCTCTATGGCGTCCCGGTCAGCACCGTAGCGCCTCAGCCAGCTGGTCAGCCCGAGTCCTCGTGTCTCTGCAGCCTGACTCGCCTGTCCTCCCCGCGCGACGCGGGGACGCCTGGCCAGAGAAGATGGAGAAGATTCAACCAACACGGTACAAAGGAAAAACTGTTTACCGCATCATCACAGCAGTTGTAAAATGATCTGTTTTATCTACAGACTTCTTACTAACATTTTGTTATGCTACAAACTAGCAGTAATCACCTTAGAGCCTGACCATACAGTATTCTGTATGAAACAGTGTAATGATATGGCTTTGCTAAATAATAAAGTAAACACACACACTAAAGCAGCAGATGTGCAATACAAACTTACATCACAGTAAACTGCAGTTATAAATATTTCTTTATAGGCTTCATTTTTTCCCTCCAGCAATGTCTTTTATTAATAATGTATTTTCAAATAACGCCCAAGAATAAAAGAAGCCCAGATCCAATGAGAGGAAAAATAGATCATGGTCCAGTATTATTTAAACCTTTCCTCACACAGAAGATAAATGAAAGAGCATGAAACCAAACACAAAACAACGATAATAAATTGAATGAATCAAAATCAGTATTTTGTGTAAAATACCTGATTTTTTAATTTAACTGTAATGTATGGTTTCCTTTCCTTTCCTAAAACAGTTTTCCGTAGCATTTTCTGGCAATTGAAGTTTTCATCATGTTTCAAGTTTGTAATTGCCATGGTTATAATTTGTAATAAAAAAATACTCTTGAAACAAATTTGCTGTTTAAAATTAACGTTGTAAATACTGTACAGAAGTTATCACGTACCCAAAAAGGTCATGAAGCGTGAATCTACATCAGACGATGTCATGCTCTACTGTAAAAATAATTTGAAAGATGCTGTAAATGTTTGGCAGAGCTTTGTCATTTTATAAATCAGAAAATCAGGATGCATTTCAACTTCAGTATCGGTGATCAGTAAAATTGAATTAGAAGTCGCCAGTTTTCACCTCCAGCAGGTCGAAGGAGAAGCCTGCTCATGTCACGACTTGTATAAATTATTTACTGAGCCCAGGCAAAAGTCTGATGCAAACCGTAGTGAATGTTGGATATTTCTATTTATTTATTCCAGATTGTCTGTGAATGCAAAGTGGAATCTTTCTCACTGAGTCGTGCTGTTTGTGAAGCGGTGTTTGAATGTAAATGTAGCAGAGGTGGTGTTGGTGGCTACCGACAGTCGGTGTGGAAGTGAAATCAAGCACAGACTCCGGCGGGCTCAGATCGCAGCCTCAGTAGTCTGATCTCCTGCCCTCCTCCAGCACTTGCTGTAGATGGCCTGATACTCTCTCTCCTTTTCTCCAGTGCTGTTCCAGCAGCCTGGTGGTCAAACAGGTCGGAGGAAACACGACATTTATCATCACACACATCGACAATTAATACCACCGCCTACCGCCTGTTCATGTATTCGCTACCCACCGCCGTCTCTGAAGTCATCCCACCCAGCTCCATGCTCACAGGAGCCAGGGAATTCCGCATGGTCCAGACCAGCGGTCATCCACGCCGTGAGGCGACGGGAGGCGCCGGGCTCTGGTGCGGAGTTTTCTCCGCCCGCTGCCGCCGCCCACGCCCCGGTCGGCCGGGTCGCCTGAGGCCAGACCAAGTGAGGCCTCAGCTCTGAATGAGCATTACCCATTTAATGATCAGGTCCAATGGTGACTACCGACGATACGTAATTTTATGATTATGTATTGTTTGGCTGCATTAAGATCAGATTCCAGACAAGTATGTATATTTTAAACTGAAAAATGAACATTTATTAGTCGATCAACAGAAATTTTAGACCAATTTTGATGATTAATCAACAGTTTCAGTTATTTATGAAGTTAAATTTGGAGTTTATCTTCTAAAAACGGAGGATTTGCTTGCTTTCTTGTTTTATATAATTTTAAACTGAATATCTTTGAGTTTTGACTCTTAATCGGACAAAACAAGTAACAAAAAAATATGTCTCCTCCTGGCTTTGGCAATTTGTAATGGCTGATTTACCATTTTGACGCAGGTTACAACCAAGCAATTAATTGATCAATTGGAAACTTCATCGACACATTAGATCACTTCAATGACTCGCTGGAGTGTGGTTTTCAGGATCAAAAACAAGATTATGAAGCAAAAGATTTGTCTGGCAGTTTTGATCATGTTGTTTTAATGCTGTTACATTACAAAAAGCCGCCAAACCAAAGAAGCAGCTTTCTTCCCAGTATAATAACTTTGATCAAATTACAGTTCTTTCTATTCTCTGGTTACAAATGACAAACTTTCAGAAATCAGCTACCACTACAGCTCCTGTATTTACCAGTTTGTCGGGCGCTGCCCCTGAGTGACGGACAATGATAAAGTTTTCAGAGATGCTGACGTTGATACCTGGCACCAGGATGGTGATGGCGGTCTGCACAGCTTTTGGATGATGTTGTCCAGAGCAAACATCCAGTGAGGTTTTTGATGTTGTGGTTTCGCAGCACTTTGTTTACCTGAATGTGGAGAAAGTAATTTAACACTGAATACATTTCAAATTACTGGGATATACTTTTATTTACAGGTTTCATTACTACTAATACTGTTCTTACGGTTGATACTCCTTTATTTCCTGTATTTTAAATAGATTTTATTGGTTTTTCCTCCTCTACAAGAACCACACTATGTTTGTTGCTATTTATAATATTTTGTATTTTTGAGCTCATGCACTACAAACATAACTAATAAATCTTCACCACCGCCTGAGTTTCTCCTCTACTTAATTGCCCAGCGGACGACCAACAGAGGGGCATCAGAGCTTCATCCCTCCCGCAGGACGCGCAATACTCCTTCCTAATACAAAACAACCACTCTGCTCTTGCCTATTTTCATCTTCTTAACTGGATTTCTAAAGGAAGAGCAGACCACCATGTGCAATTACCCTGAAAGATCTCCCTATTGCCCTTCACCTAAGTTGTTATAAGTATTCCGCTGGTTATCTTGTTCGATCTCAGGCAGAGAGCAGCAACATGATAGCACTGCCGCTGTTCAGTATCCATGAGAAAACTCAAGTCCAAATGATATCCATGTTAACCAAACTGATTGTCCGGTCCCAAGTCGGCCAGACTGACGATTTAGGTGGAGATGTGTTGAGTTTCCAGTCACTCGGAGCCCTGGAGGTGAGAGGGAGATGAAGACAGAAGCCATGACAGGAGAGAATGAGGTAGACAGGAGGTACACACCAACCTGCGTGAGGGCTCTCCATCAGGTTTCCCACCACCTGTCCCGGTCTCCTGGCCAGGATGGTGCAGCGCCGCCGCCTCACTCTCCTCGTCCTTACGAAGCATAAAGAAGCCCGAGTCCTTCTCATCGGGAGACGGAGGCGCTGTGGTCTCCCTCAAGTTCTCCACAGGAATGCTGAGTAGAGGAATAAAACTGTTTATAGGAAAATCATGTGACATTGTTTTCATTTTAGGTTACAACGCAGCTCCCACATCACAGTTTCCATGCACACAAAACCTTTGTGAATATATGAAAATATTTATGGAAAACTCATGTCTTTGCTTTTAAAAAGCAATGATTTGGCATAAAGGTTATTTTATTGTCAATTTCACTTATTTAAACATTTTTATTGTGCACCCATTTCTTTGTGTGTTCAGTTTCTTGTTTAACTGCTGCACAATCAAGTGGGAAACAAATAAAGACTAAAAATAACAGTTCATCTCTCAAATGTTGCATTTTTAAACTGAACATCTTCTCCTCCTCACTATTCAGTGTTGTTTTATGACAAAGACGAAGTAAAGGAACATTTTACAAACAAAATATTCTCCAAAATGACAAGTTAAAAGCATTTACTGCAAAATTAGAACTCCTGTCTGAGTGAAAGCTCTTAAAAAACATTTACAGCAGCAGTACTAGTGAGATCTCGTAGCGTCGCGAAGATGATTAACAGCAATATTTCTGCAAAACAACATTATACTCTCTTTATTAATTACTGTCTTTTAAGGACTATCTAAATAAAATAAGGGAAAAATAACTCTTGAACTGGACATAAATGCAGTTGGAGACAGGTAACAAGCCAAAAGAGCTGGGAACCAATAAATGATAATAAAAAGCACATCTCATCCCTGCTTGTTTCTACCTGGAGGAAGAGGGACCTGGGCCCTTTTTGATATCCCCTCTCGCTGTAGCACTTGACGCTGGGCTTGAAGATGAAGGTTGGTGTGAGGTTGCTTGCTGGGAGACGGATGATACTGCTGTTGCTGCTGGTGTCCTCCACCACCACCGGCACCGGCAGGGGAGATGTTGCGTAAGGTACTTGAAGGACAGAGTGAAGGAGGGAAGAGATAAAATAAAACCAGGCAGCTGTTTTCTGTGCCAGTCAGGAAGAAGAAGGAGCTGCTCTGCCGTAACAAAGAGAGCTGGTAAAACAAACACTGGCCTCCTTTTAGAGAACAAAACAAACATAAAAGCCTGGATACTTCATCATCATAGCGATCAGGCACCAAACTACACTGTGAATAAATTATGAAACAGGGATTATGAAGACATTTGGAAAGATGTCATGTTGTGCAATGTCTATTTTGAGTTCTTGGAAAGGGCAGAGTCGTGCGAGGCAGGTATCCACTGGCACAAGAAGAGTGAAAACTGTAGCCTAGATACTCCTCAGCAAAGCGGGCAGATGTTTCCTGGAACAGTTTATGAAGCAGCCCCCCACCACTCCCCGCCCCCTAGTGGTAAATATGTGTAAGGGAATCACTCACCTGACCCTGGTGACAGAGCTGCGAGGGGGGAGAATAAGAAAAATATGTGTCAGCAGTTGAATCAAGGATAAAACAGAACAATGATTTCCACGTAAGAGCGGAGGAATAACATTTCCAAGTAGGCAGCTTTTTTCTAATCTTTTGTTCTGGTGCCAGGCACATGATAGCATCGCTGCTGCTGCTGCTGCAGGGTGGAAACCAAACTGAGACTATCCTGAAATCCAGACAATAAGAGGGTGTGGGTGTGTTGGGGTTGTATTATCAAACAGTTTGTCCACAAGGAGCAGGTGGTAAGTATTGGCAGACACTATTTGGGTACATCTGAGGACACTCGCAACACAGCCAAAATACATGTTGACTTTTAGTGATTAAAGTAGCTGTTAAACTCAGCTTCAGTGCCACTGTGACTGCATCAAATATCATTTTCAGCAGCAGGAGATGTTGGAAGTACGAAGACTGGACATGGAGGGGACATGGACTTTTGAGAGATCTTAACAAAGTCTTGCAAGATCTCTAGAGAGTTTCTTGAGATCTCACAAAAGTTTCTCAAGATGCAAGATCTCAAGAAAGTTTCTCACTAAGGTTTTCTCGTACTTCTCTCGCAAAAGTACATCTTTTTTTTCCTCTATGTGTCAAGAAAGTTTCTCGAGATCTTTTTTTTTCCCTCAATCTTCTGATTTTTCCTCCATGTCGCCCACGCTCTGTAAATAAGAGCATCTTACAGTCATCTAAAATCATATCTAATCAGCAGCTTAGCTTCAACTTTGCAGAAGCTAATCAAAACATCGACAAGGTCTTCTCAGCTGCTAAGCTAAACTCCACCTGTGAAGCTGCTCTTGCTCTTCTTCTTGCGGCTGGTGACCGTGAGGAACTCGTCGGTGAGCAGGTCGAGGGCGGTGGCGCGGTGGTCCGGGTCGGGCTCGAAGCAGCGCAGGATGAAGGCCTTGGCCTCCAGCGACATGGACTCTGGGATCTCCGGGTGGATCTTGAACATGCCCACCTGCAGATAAAGGAAAAGACAGAGCTGTGACTTCAGATATGTAAACATAAAGTGAGTGTTTCCCCAGGGAACTATGACATGGGAGACTTCAGGTCTGACTTTAGCTGAGCCCAATAATGCTCAAAGTTCAAGCGCGAGACTCTCATGACAATAAGAACGCTAGAAATTCCTGTCGCTGCTGATGAGGAATGTTGACTTAAGATTAGCAGGAAGATGCCTCTCCCTCGAGACATTCCACAGGGATGAGTGAAGAGTATATCGAGCACTGTTTGGGAAAAGTCTCACCGTTCAACATGAAGATGTCAGTGTCTGCTTTTATGTTTCGTTTACCACAGAGTATCACACGTCTGCTTGTTTAAATTCACAGCCCTTTAATTAAATTATATAGAGTGGAAAATTCCATGATTCATGGCTTTGACAGGAGCGCTATAATGCTTTTATAATGACAACCCTTCAACATATTTACTATCCTTAATGGGCTGCACATGGTTGAGAAGACTTATGTCATTGATGTGCAGCACTTTACATTTCCATCCAAAGCAAATACACAGTGTAAACTGAGTGAGTAAAGATTTCAAACAAAGACACAGGCACACAGAAACTGGGAAAAAAAAAAAACCTCACGAGGGAGGCTGTGAGGGCTACACGTTTGTTTGTGTCCAAACAAATGTTCGTGTGCAGTGAGTTTCTACCGGGCTCGATCATGTTACAACACACAGGTGGTCACACAATGCAGGTGTACAACAGCTGATTCACTGGTTTTGTTCAAATAAAAAGGGACACCAGACACACTATTAGTTGATCGTGCCTTTCTAATAAGCTTAGCAGAGGGAGAGCAGCTCTTTAAAGATAGACAGTGAGACAATGTATCTTTATCAGGCAATAAACTGATTAACATTTGTTTAAAGAGCGAGTTTGTGCACCTTGAGTATGTTTTATGTTGTTGAGAAAGTGGAAGTCTTCCAGTTAATCAGCAGGCTAATTTAGTAATTGAGCGTGTCACTATGTCACTAAAGTGCAGTGATACTAAGTGAAAAACTACGTTTCAGAAATGTTTCAGAAACATTGTTCTATACCACTGCCAGACTCCATTGACAAAAACAGTAATTTTACCAGGCAGAAAACTGGAGCTGCTGGAGTGAGTTTGTGTTAGTGTTTGACTTTCAGTGATGGAAGAAGTGTTCAGCTCCTTTAAATAAGAAAAAGTACCACACAATAACACAAACAATCTGGACAAACAACACAGCGCTACTGGAGCAGCTCCTGTCTTCTGCTCAGTCAAATGAATGTTTTTGTCAATGGAGTCTGGCAGTGATATACAGCAATGCTTCTGGTTAAACAAAAATGAATTTACTCTTAATTAAAAGGTCTTTCTCTGTAGGAATCCTATCCATAATGTTGTCAGACACTTAAAACAACAGGGACAACAGCCCATTGGATTACACTGTAGTAGGTGTCAGCTGTTGCCAGGTGCACCCAGGTTCAAAAATACCAGAGTTATCCTTTAAATTTACTGTCTCTTAGCTTATTATTGCTGTATAAAAGACTGCACACATGGATATGACTGTGCAAACGATATCATCAACTGAGATCTTTGCCAACGTCATCTTAAACACATGATATATACGTATATATGTACATCAGATGTTGAACGAATCGTGTTTATCAGAGGAGTAATTATCAGCTCTCAAACACGAGAACTCACCCCACACTCTGCTCGTCAGAACAGAAACAGCTGTTCATCATCCCTCTATAACCTGTCTGCTAAAAATAACAACAGTTCTCCAGTGGGATGATGGGATACGTGAACCACCGGTGTCTCTCACCTTGAACATGGCGGCCTGCGGTTCTCCCAGCTCATAGAAAGGTGGCTTCCCAGTGCTGCCTCTTTATGATGGTGCGGCCGAGGACCAGATGTCCCAAGCCACTGTGATCCCGGGAGACCCTTGTCTATACCTCTCAGGTTATACTGTAGTGTGCCTGAAAACCACACAAATAAACATAATTCATTTAGACATAGAGTTATTATAGGTGAATAGAGGAGACGCCCCATGTATTAGGCCAAAAAATACATCAAATATTTTTCACTAACTTAGCCGGTCATAGGTGTATCCTCAGCAGGGTTTCATCTATGTTTTTATTTATTTATTTATTCTGATTTTAATGTTTGAGGTTTTTTTTAAATGTTTATTTTCATATTATTCTTAAAGCATTGATCACTGGTGAAATGACAAGTAAAGAATCTTTTAATCTGTTAGCAGGACTTAAACAAATTAATTAATTATTGTAGAGGTTTTGGAATTAAAGGAATAAGTCGATTTTAGGATATTATTACAACAAACTTATTCATTTATTCTCGTTGTGGATTTGTTGCCTTGGACAGACCCAGGCTACTCAAGCCCTGCTTTTGCCCCTTCTGCTAAGCCAACCAAGCTGTTGTTAACATCTACGCTCCAGGAAGAGAGTGAATTTGTGCTTTTCCCAACAGTTTTTTTTTTGACCTTAGGGTTGTGATTCTCGTGATGTATACTGCCCAAATCAGGATCCTGTGCTGCCTAGCAGTAGAAGGCTAATTTCGGATACTTTATTATTTAAGCACCAATACAACACTAAAATACTCCATTATAAGTAAAAAGATCTATTTACATTTATGACCAAAATCTACTTAAAGTGGCAAGTTTTAATGTAAAATTTAAATCTGAAAAGTAACACTAACAAAGCAAAATAAATGTAGTGGAGTAAAAGTATCAAGTTTATTAAATGGAAATACTCAAGTAAATCATCTTTACAACTGAAGCAGTACAAAGAATTAATAGTAGCAATGATCTCAGTTACTTCACCACTGTTGCCAGGCAGCTGGTTGTTTTTTGATTAAATAAGCAGCCTAATAAACCTGATAAATGAGCAAATGGTTGACGGTGATTACTGTGTCACCAAATAAGCAGGAAATGTTTTGTTTAACTTATTCCGGTACACTAATTTACACAGGTCAACAGTATTTGTGGCGCAACAGCTCCACACGTGTATGGATGAAATAAGAAATACAACCACAAAGTCTGCATTATGTAAAGGGACGCTGGTGGGAGTGTGGAAGATGTAAACACCAAGAATAGTCATTAGCTCCAATTGTACGTTAATTTCCGTTCGAGGTGATGAAACAGTTCTTTTCAAACACCAAATCAGGTTACTTTAAGTTTTAACAGGCTATGTCCCGTGGTGAGCGACAGCAAGAGTCTGCAAAGGCCTTCTGTTAATCGCAGCTCAGTCCAGCAATACTTTTCAGCCTCCATCAAAGGACTCTTTGTTCTAATAATAACCCACTGCTCATGTTAGTCGCTGCTTTTGAGGCCGTACTGAGCTAAAACAGACAGGGTCGCATTTATAGCAGGCCCAGTGAGTAGCCCAGTTTCCTGAGGGAGAAAGAGCTCCACCAGTCGGGGTAAGTCCCCGTCTGCTCCAATCAGCTGGGCTAATCCAACCAGTCAAGCTGAGTCGGCTGTGGTGGCGGCATCATGCAAAGCCAACGTCCTGAATAGCATGAATCAGCTTCTCCCAGGATATCTTTACTGGGCAGGAGTATTATCTGTGAGGGGTTTCCTCTTATTGTCACTACTGAGCCAAGTTTTGCCCTTGCTCTTCAAGAGGCAACTCAGGCATTCATTTTCTGTGCAAGGAGAAGAGAATAACTCAGTCGTCACGCGGGGGTTCGAGCTGCACTGTGAACGGCCTCAGTGCAGGGGGGGTTGATCCCAAAACAGCCTTTGATGTCAAATCTGATATCTTCAGGACGCCGTAGGTGTTGATGAGAACGTTATCACCCTGCAGATTGAAAAGACAATTCAGAGAGTGGGATACAATCTACTTCCAAGGCTGAGATGGTGCTGGATGATGAGGGTGAGGGTTACAGCATCATGTGTAGGAGGAGGAGGAGGAGGAGGAGGAGGACCCCATTAAAACAAAGTGATTAACATTTATGTGTTGCTAATGATGCTTATATGACCACGCTGTTAAACCAGGTGGACGCTGCTGGCCCTAATGACCGGTTTTATCAGTGTTTGTCAGCACAGTAAAAACAGGGAGGGAGTTTTACCATGAGTAGCAAGGGGAAGTCAGGATCACTGTTGTTATAAGAAAAAGAGGTAAAATGCTGCAGGAATACAACCACACCAGGATCAATTTACTGTTCACAGAGTTTACAGAGTGAAACAGCGAAAGGGAGGCATCAGGGAAATTAACTTAACACACACCAAACCTGTTTATAATTCTCAACATTTTCAACGCTTCCTGGCTGAATATCAGAGATGAACGCCACAGCATCAAAATCAATCTTGCTGATATTCTTAAAGTTTAAAAATCATATAATGTTTTTAATATGTTTGGTTGGGTACATAAAGGATTGTTTGCATTCATTTATTCTTTCTGTGCATGTTTTGTGTTGCTATACAGAATAAGCAGTATGAATTTTTGTCCTTATCACTTACTGTACACGGTAAGGCCTGTAAGAACAGGAGGAATAACTACAGCAAGTAAAACCTGTTTCACTGCACAGGCTAGGGAGTGGAGTGTTGTTTTAAGACAGACTTGAAAATATGTGAACTAACTTTAAAGCAGATTTTACGTCAATGAAATCTAGAGCTGTAAATAAATTCCTTTATGCTAGAAAAACCTGTTCCTCCTCATGCTTTGCTCATTGTGTTTTTTTTGCAGTGAATTTTCTGTGTAGCAAAAAGTTTTTTCTTTTGAAAGATTGTGACAGCTTCTCGCAAGTTACATTCTCATGGAGCTGGTTCACTCACTGTGTTATGGCAATCAATGATAATTGACTGAAGAACCTGGTTCAATACCCAGAACAGAAACCACAGTGACTCTCAGTTCTGTGCACAACATCTTCTGCAACAATATCAACAGTTCTTCTGTTTCATATCTGATGTCTCTGTGTGCCATCTGGTTGTCGCAGCAGGCTTGAGCCCTCCAGGATCTGTCGCAGAAGCTGGCGAGGGCCTGTTCTCAGAGGGCCCCACTTGACCTCAGCAGTGCCGGCAGACCCTGCACACACACACGGGACAGGCAAGTGCAGCAGCCATTAAAATACGCCCGTCTGACCTGAGATTAACAGCACAGGCTGATTAGGCTGCGTTCAGAGTGTCAGTCAGTGTGGAGGTGGCTGCTCACAAATCCAGCATAATAAACCCATTTTACATATGCATTTATTTCTAAAATACAAACAGCAGTTTTATTAATGAGTTGCACAAAACTGATTATTTTCAAGCTGTAACTTTTTGGTTTTATTTTAACTACTCCAACACACCACTTGTAATAATTAACAATAACTCCATATTAATCAATTAATTAGAATAAATAACCACAATTTTATTTTTTACTTATATGTATTGTATTTATTCATTTTCATTTCCATTTTATTCTTGTTTTTTCTCATTTTTACTCTAATTTCATTCAATGCTTTTTTAATATTGTCTGATATTGCTTTTACACTTTGAATTCATTTTGGCTATGCTGTAAAATACAGAAATGAATGAAAATTAGTGATAAACTATGAAAAACAAACATAAGAGTAAGAAATAACAGCCACTCAAAACAGTTTAGTGAAGATAAAACAGACACTTAGGAGCTAGAATATGCTGCTCAAGCTGTGACATTTATTTCAAGTTGTGTGTGTGCCCTGTTTGAAAAACTTTTTATTTCTTTATGAAGAGCATAAAGAGGAAGAGACAATAAGGCCCTCACCTCCAGGCACCTGTCTATGAAGATCTTGATGGGCTTCGCTCGCTTGATGGAGCCGAGGTACTGGGACTTATGTTCTGTGCTTTAAGTGCTTGTGAAGAGCGATCTCCTCCTGGGAGCGGTTGAGAGTACTATGCTACAAGAAAATGAGGGGAATTATACACTGTATGTAGATGAAGCTTTAAAGGTTTATGGGTTGAAATAGTTCAGCATTTCCCTTTTTCTCTCTTTTTATCGCCTCTACACTCACAAGATTTTACAGGTCTTTATCTCTGAGTCTGTAAAAACGACCACGGTGAAAAATGCGCTCCTCATTTCGGTATTTCAACAGTAGATTTCTTCTGATTTTTGCATTGCATGATATTGAACTTCCTGTGCTGTATGTCATTACAATCTTAAAATGACAACAATATCAAAAGTATTGAAACTGACACAAGTTAAACTGTATCATCATTATAACGTAAACCAAACTGGGCATGAACTAAAACAGCCGAGCTCCATTAATGCCTTCCTTGTTCATTGTTCAATTTTTTTTTTAAATATCTGAGTAAATATTGTAAGACACAATGTTAAGAAAATTAGAAAAAATGGTGTAAATCGCCTCAAAAAACAAACAAACAAAGAGACACAGGTGAAAATGTAACCCTCACTGGCAGGGGAAATAAAACGAACTATAATACACCAGAAAGCGACTCACTGATGGTCTGGAGTGTGTTTACTGGGAGGACGAATGGGTCGTGGAGATGCCATTGTAACCCTCACTGTGTCCATGACGACCACAACAGGCCAGAGACCAAAACCAGAAAACACAGGAGGCTGAGTGTTACATTTGGTCAGAACAGCAGGAACCTGTGCACAGTGAAAGCTCTGCCAGCAGTTTCAGCCTCTGCATGAATCACACTCTCTCTCTCTCTCACGCCGGCCTCAAGATTTCAATCAACCTCTGAATTATTTACCCACCTCCATATTCTCTACAGCCCTGAGGCCCTGCTGACTCGCTGATGTGATTAGTAGAATAGAGTGGCAGAGGAATCGCCTAATCTGGAGAGAGAGAGTCCTGCAATCAAGGAGTTTATAGGTAGAAAAGAGCGACGAGGGAGAGACAGTTGGGAATAGGACGTAGTGGGAAAGGGGGAGTTTGCCACAGGCCTCCACCAACCGCCCCACTCAAGTGGATACAAGTTCGCTGAAAGGCTGAAACCACCGGGACACACTGCTGATCTGTTTCTTCTTTTTCCTAATGACGCTTAGCTAGTGTGAAAAGACGAGGTACTTACAATTTACATCCAGGCTGAAATTTAATCTGTGCACAGTATGATAAATAGAAGTTTTACAAGGAGAGGCTAAAATATAAAATATGTCCTGAGGGCGGCTTCCCATCAAAACGGTTGTTCAAGATGCCTTCGCATCAGTAGTAGTGAACACTTTTACAATGGCTTTGTTTTGCGGCTAGTTTCATGTTAAGTCAGTTTTGTGTTTTGGTAACTGGAATGACAAATTAAACGTGATCAAATAAGTTTTTACAAAATGAAACTTGAAAAACAGAGTCACCAAAATATCATGACTCACCCTCAGGGGACCAGTTTTTGAATATTAACACATAACTTAAAGGTAACCTGTGGAGTTTTTACAAGCGCCTCAGTCTTTTGTATTTATATGATAGCTGACTATTTAGAGACAATACAAACAAAGGGCAGAGAGAGGGATTGATGACCCACAACAGGGAATCAACCTGTAGACGCGGAGATTACGTGGTATGCATCTTGTTTGCAATACTCTATGAGCTTTCACACACCTGAATGCATCTCAAGCAAAATTCGTTGCAAAATATTACAACAAAAACAGAAAGAAGAAGACTGGAAACCTGACAAACACGGATGTAAATAACTAGATTTAAAACACAAAAAAAAACATCTGTTTCATGAAGGAACCAATTTGTGGTTTTTCATCAGACTTATCTGCACACAAGTGTTGTAAAATGGTTTTTAGCACTGGGAATAAGACTGATTTGGTTGTAAATGCTATTTCTGTGCTTTTAATGCTTTTTAATTTTGCTGCTGGTCTCCCCAGTCCTAATTGCAGCCAGCCTTGTTAATCTAGTTTTCATTTTATGGATTGAAATTCGACGTTGGTCTCATCGCAGCATGAAACCCCTGTCGGTTTATATGTGACCTGATGTCTGAAGGAAAATTGGACCAGTTGGTAACCACCGGTCGAGACTAAGGAGCCAATAAATGAGTTTTTGAGAAAACTTGATGTAAACAACTGTGGTTTGCTTGGAAGAAAAAGTGAGCGAGCCATTAGTTTTTGAGACAGTTCATGGACCAAAATGGTGGTTGAGGGAAGCTGACGCGCTTTGTGTTGTCAGATGATTAGCGTCACCAACCCACACCATCCTCTGGGACCATGAATATCCACAACACATATATTTCTCACCAAGCTGTCTCTCTGGTGGGTCTCCTTGATGGCCAGTCGACCTGGTTGCTGGGAGGTCTCGCCGGCGTGACACCACCCGAACGTGCCTTTTCCCAGAAACCACCCTCTCTCCATACTGCACTGTGAATGTACTGTGGAAATGTAAGGATTTGCAACATGAAACTTTCCTCGCCATTTCCATTTTCAGGTGAGTTTTACTAAGTTACTAGTCTGCCGCCAACTGGCTACCTGTGGTTGGCTCAGACTGGTCTTTTCTTTGTAATCTGATTACTTAAAACCTGTTACATTGATTCCCCAGTGAGAAAAGCGCAACAAATGCATGCTCTTTCTTTCTAAAACATGTGATGAATGGTTAAGCAGGAAACAGGCTGGCTAGTTGCATCGTATTAGCTGAGGCTGCAGACTAACTGACAGTCTCATGTCGCATCACAAAATTATATTAAACCACCTCAGAGAAACCTGTCTGACATTTGAATCAAAGAGGGCGCGGCAGTGTTTTGCGTAATTAGCTTTTCTCCCCCAGGCCTCTGCTGGGAAGACAGGTGAATGCAGCAGCAGTCTGTTCCAGCGTCAGCACACAGCATGTGGAGCAGAATTCAGGCTCACTTCCCAGCAGGGCACTGCCTTAACCCTCTCCGCTTCGTAGCTGGAGTTTCAGCTCACTCATTATAATGCAAATTGTGGATTAGAAGGAAAGAACCTGAGTGCATACATGATTACAAACGAGTATTTATGTTATTAAAAAAATGATGAGACACATTGCTGGTTCTGCATGAACAATAGTGAAGTTTCTAAAGAACTGTTAACTCTCGAAGATTTTTCTTTCATCATCACATCAACTTTGATGCAGTCAATATTTCTGTGACATTTTCAGAGCATGAAAAATACACGTTAACAGGATGTAACAAAACATGGTTGAACTGTTGTTGGTATGCAAACGCAACAATGCTGCTGCTTTTACCTCTCACTGTGTAATAACTGGAGCAAACACTGTAATTTCATACACTTTACAATTTATTACCTAACATACTTTGTACTTAATGGGTTCTTGGCATAACAGTGTGATGCTTTCACCATCGTTTATTTGTCCTTTTTATAACCTTCTTCTGTAATCAGTGTTGAGGGTGATGCACCACAAATTAATGCGTTAGGAGTAATTTTCTTGTTGATTCGTGTCATGTAAGGTGCTACTTTGCTTTCATTCGCACAGAAATGATCAGACAGGAGATGGCAGAGAGGACTATTTTACGTCAAGAGAAATATTCACATTATTTGAATTTCTGGGTGAAAAGGAATAACATCACAGTATCTGCAAAAGTACAGAAAAGCAGTTTTCTTCTCAGATTGGCTTTTGCAGATACTGTGTCCTGGCTTTGTGTATGTGGAGTTCACTCATGTATATTAGTACAGATTTAGCACTGTTTGTACCCGTGTCTACACTCATTCACCCATCAGAAAACCCATGAACCCAGGAACAGATTTAATCTAAATCCAGTTCCTCTCTACCTCAAAGCGTCATTGTCATAGTCTCCTCCCCTGACTTTCCAGGTCTCCTCAGTTATACTGTTGACCAGATCACAGAATCTGCCAAGAAAAGCCTCATGGTCTCAATAATCAGAGTACAGTAGATCACTGACAATATTATCCACACAGATTCATTAATACAGCAATAATAGTGTCTGTAAGTAATTTGACTTTATTCTCTGTTGTTTTGGCTCAGAACTCCAGTATTTAAGACAATTATGGGGGTAAAACACCTTCACATTTAATTAAACTTCATAGTTATTGTTTATTTTAAAAGCCAGTGTGTTAATAAAGCAACATTGCAACATATTTACTTTAAGGTATTTCACTGATTCACTGTGATTCAGAGTGAACTGAGTCAACATTTTATTTCACATCCTAAATAACCGCTTTTGAAAAACATGCAGCTGTGTTTTAGAAATCTGATGTATTTTTTTTTGTTTTCTCTGCTCCAGACATGGCTTCCTATTAGTTTCCATACAAAGTAAAATCTATTAGTGCAGTCCTGTTGAGGTTTATTATGACTCAAATACAATTTATCACTGGGGTTAACTCAGTGCAGACTTGAGGTTTCATCAGACAATTGCCCAACATGAGCCTGGAAAAGTAGGGAAAATACAAAATCTACTTACATTTTAAAGATGTTAAAACCAAAATGTAAAGGATAAGGACGCTATACTTTAATTTGCCTGATTTTCTCAGTCTTTCCCTACACTGTCTGGGTAAAAAGTGCCGTACAATAAAATGCATTATACTGGTATTATATATAAAGACCTGACATCAACAATATAAAAAAGTGTCTGATGAACACTTGAATTACTGCTTCACAAAGTATTCTCTCGCCAAACTGTCCAGTTGCAGTTAATTAGTATGAATTCCTGAGATAAAATGTGGCTTTTGTGAGGTCATGTGACTCGGACTTTGACCTCTGACCACCAAAATCAAAGCAGCTCATCCATGAGTCCAGGTGAATGTTTGTTCAAATATAAAGACATTTCTTGAGGAAACTTAAGATATGATATCTAAAAAGGAAAAAAGTGTTTTGGTAGGTCTCAGGGCCTTGACTTTGACCTTGACCCCAAATTTAATCAGTTAATCTGTGAGTCGGCAGAATGTTTGTGCCAAACTTGAAGATGTTCTGAAAGTGTTCCTGAGATATCGAATTCAAAAGAAAAGGTACAAACAATTAACAATAAACTAAATATGTATATATATATATATATATATATATATATATACCTCATACACAATGATTGAGTGGGTTGTATTTTACTGTAGCTGGTGGTCTCATCCAGAAGGGGTTACAGTGTGTTTATATGCACACCTCCCACACATATATACATACATATAATGACTTTACCGCCTTCTGCACACAAGTTGTGAATGAGCCGCCCGCGCTGTCACACGCCCACGCCTGCAGGGTGTTCAGCCACACACGTGCGCGTGCACATGCCAATCCTGCCGATCAGACCCAATCTCTTCCTCTCTCCCTCTCACTCTACCACCTTCCTTCCTTCTCGCCTCCCATCCCACTGTCACTCCTGTTTCTGCATTAAAAGCAAAGCAGCATCGAACAACAGCAGGCATGGACTCACTGAATTTCTCACACTCAGATAATGGAACTGGAAGTGCTCGGGAGCCTGATGCGAGTCACAAGTTCGAAATTGACTCAGTGCCGCCGGCAGCCAGCTTATAGGAACATGATGGTGTCTAAATGAAACAAGGTGTGCTTGAGGCAATGACGGGAGGTGCTGCAATTTCCACCTGAGTACAGAGCTGACAAGAGAATGCACCCCTTCTTCCAAATGCTACAGTGAGTCGCCATCGGAAAGTGATGGAGGCTAGTTGAAAGCATGCTAACTTCAGTAGAAGTAGAAGCAAGTAGAAGAACATTACGTTGCTTCCCAAATTTTAGTGAAACAACTCTTGGCAAATGAAGGAGTTTGGAAGTTTGATGTTGAGCCTAATACCAACACCTAGGTATTAGGTTGTGAAAAATCCTTTGGCTGGTGTTTATCTCTTGTTTTAAGCAATAATGTAGTTTGAAAAATATTGTTAATCCATTAATAAAGGTTTAAAAGCAGCATAAATGAGTTTTGGTCTGACTGCAGAGTGAATTATGAACCTGTCACAAACCTTTCTAATAAAACTTTGGAATAAAAGTCCCCCTAATGTAGTTGTAGAGTTAGTCAAGATATTTTTGCCACGCTTACAGACATTTTTGTCTCTTTTTTCTAGTATCCTAACAAGCACTGGATGGACCGTGAAAATTAAGCACAGATGTTCATGTCCCTGCAGGATGAGTTGAGTTTCCAGGTTAAACAGTAAATAAAACCTCACAGAGCCTGCTTGCATGGCTGTTGACTGTTTTAATAGTTATCTACTACTGAAACCACAAATATACATTTAAATATTTTCAGATTTGTTATAGTTTATACACTTTAACAGCTGTGTTCTTATTTTTAGCAAAAGTTTAGATTGCTGGCTCAGAAACTAATAATAACTTTTTTCACATTGAGTAAAGATTGATGGGATGTTAGCAGGATTATTTAGTCTACTATGTGTTTGAGAAAACAGGTTTAATGTGTCAAAACAGATGCAGAGAGACTGACAGACCGACCTTTTACAGTGCATCTCTGTGCAGAAGAGATCTGGAAGTCTCCGCAGATTGTGAAGGACGAGAAGGCACCGCGTCAGTCAAACTTGAGACGTTGAGAGAGAAAACGGCTACACAGTTAGCCCAACATCCTGTATGCTGCCGAGAGGCAAAATATGATTCCAGAAATGAATGAGGTTTCACCGGACCTCGCTGTGATATCAGCCATCAAACTTGGGATGAAATAAAGGGACTGTTTGTCACTGAGCCACTCCAGAAATACATAAAGATGCATCACATATCACAGATATATAGAGATAAATGTGTAGTGTTGAGAAGAGCTGCAGAATTAAAGTTATAGAGTTTGTTTCAGGCAAATGTATCTGGATCAAACACAAATGTTACTTTGGCGTGATTGACAAATTAAATGATACCAAATAGACAGACAGCTTCATTCAACGACCAAAAACGGAAACTTTGCATTCACCGTGATGAAGTCACTGCCCAACGCTGCCAAGGCTGCCAAGACAATGAGCGCCTGTATGTGTGTGGTCGATTGTTGCCTCGCAAGAGCTGCCATTGTGTCCTGCTGACTGTCTGCAGGCTGAGTGGGCATTGCAGAGAATGAGTCGCTCCCCAGCAACATGTGAGCACGGCCCTCCTACTTTCTCCGACCATACTGAATTCCTTTGAGGACCGTGGAAAAAGCAGGCTAGAGCAAGACATCATGAAACGGTCTGGGGCTGTCTGTATTAATGGAGCCGCGGTCTGAGCTGCCAGAGGTGAAGGATAGTAATGTACAGCTTCATATCTGCACGCCTACAAAGTTATTTATCATACGTCACATGTTTGTGGAGGTTTTGTGCCTTGATACGCCTGCACATTCAGTATGCAGTTAGTAGTGAATCCAAATGTTTTATTTGTTATTATATAATTAAATCAAATTATTATTATTTTGGGAACATGTTAGGCTAAGAAGTACCCATCCAAAAGTCACCTGATCATTAACGAGGATAGGATAAATAAACAGCTTTGCATCTTTGCATCACCTTGAACCTTTGATTCCTGCTCTCATCTGTGGGTCTCTTCCTCAACTCACCCACTAGTCATTATATTTTAGTTTTCTAACAGTTGGAAAATCCATTATTGAAGTAGTAGTTTCATTGAAAGAAAGAAGAGTAAAGATAAGTGAGAGAGAGAACACACACTTAGACTTATACACATTAGTTCCAAATTAAACCAATTACAAGGTAGACAAACGCGCTTTTGAATGTAAAGTGTTTTGTACAGAAATAAAAGAAAATCATTCAAGCCTACTTTCTTTTACATCTTAATGTTGTTTATGCTTTTAATTTAGCAAGAGCACTGTTTCGTTGTCATAACACTTTACCTTTTGTATATACTGTTTTAATTTGTTTTTGTTGTCTCTTCATGCACTGCGTTGGCGTTAGCATCAAGTAGCATTCAAATCATGCACGCTACTGTAAGTGCAACACTAATGACATTTTAATCTTTAGGTAATCTTAGGCACCTGGAACATTTATCTGATAACAAGCAACAACAAATTCTAGCTTTTCCTGTCTTTTCAGGTGTTTCCTCCAGTGAACATAGAATATTTTCACCCCTTCAGGCCTCTACAAACCATTCAAATGAAACAGTCTACTTCTTCCATCCCACCATCTCTGACGACATAAATTTAAACCAGTCGCCTCTAGAAACAGGCGTGAGGTCTCCGCCACATCAGCTGTAATACGAGTACCATTAAAGAGTGCAGACACTGACCTGGACACCTCAGATTGATGAAGGCCAGTTCCACTCCATGAACTTTGTGCTGCAGGACAGATCAAAACAATAACATCATTACAGCTTCTGGGAGAAGCTGAATCAATGCGCCTCCTGTGTAATAGCTGGATTAGAGCAGAGATAAAACAAAATATGTTAATTGACCTCACAGCTTATAAAAATACATGAGTGGTTTTTTATATTGGTTGGCACATGAATTAATTGGAAATATGAAGTCAGTGTAGCTGATGTTGGCTTAGTAGAGTCAGTTCCTGTTCGTGTAGGTAAGCAATAATATGAGACGATAATCAATAAAGCAGACGCATGACAGGAAATAAGAGTCCATTATCACATCACAGCATCTAAACCGAAGATAACAACACAAGAAAAACTGAAAATCATCATCCATCTATTTGCTTCTGTGGGCACATGTGATGAGTATCTTCAGTTTAGTTGATGATGTGAAGGATCAATACAATTAAGTTAATGTAAACTTTTACATAAACCTGTTTAGTCATACTTTTATGTATATCTTGACTAAACACTTAATAATAATGTAAGAATTCCCCTTAACTTTATATGTAATGACTGAATAAACACCTAAGATTTATGCAAAAGTTTATGTTAACTTAATCAAAGATGACATTCACAGGAAAATATAGCATAAATGTGACCTTTTACATTTAAAGTATGTGTTAAAATTACATGGAAAATTATACTGTAATTGAAATATATAAAGTCTATGTTTAAGGCTTAATTATTTTTTGGAGTGTCCTATTGTATTTCTCATTTTTATTTTATATTTAACTATTTTTAATTCTTATTTAAATGCTTTTATGTTTTCTCTTGATGCCTTTTATATCTCATGTAAAGCACTTTGAATCACCTTCCTGTTGAAGTGTGATATGCAAACTTGCCTTGCCTATATATTTTACCAACAAATTACAGATTATTTAACATTTGTCATGTATATAGCTCAAGAAAATAAATAAATGCATGTGTGCACGATGCATTCACTGTCTTGCCCAAGGACACTTTACCACACAGACTGTTATCCTGAGCCACAGCCACCCTGCATACTAAAACTCAGTCTGGACTTTGGCTTCTATTTCACTGTTTCAACTTCAACTATTTCTGCTGAACAGCGTATATAAAACTGGTGCTGACTGCATATACCTGCCTGTTTTTGTTTACACTGCACTATTTTGTACTTGTATTTGTGCATTTTTGTATTTTTATTTATATATTTTTCATTACTGTTGGTCTCTCTGAGATAACAAACAAGTTTCGTTGTGCATCTACAATGACAATAAAGTCTTATCTGTCATATAAAGCCACACAGCTCTTAATCTTAATAAGTTGTATGGGGTATTTGAAAAGACAGATGCTAGCTACTACACGTTATCAAAGTTTAACACTCAAAGATGTGGTTTAATCTTTAAATTACAGTTCAGGATTTTAAGTAAAAAGGGTTTAAGTTGATGGACAATGTGCTTATACTGCAGCTGGACACCCACCTTGTCATCAGGGGCAACATGCCAGATAGACACTGTGTTGTCATCAATGTCTTTGTTTATAGACAAATATGAAGGCTGGTACACTTTGGTAGGCTCCAATATCAACACCTGCAGAAGAGAAAAAAACATTTGTTGCGTTTTTTAATGTTTATTGAACCAGTCCTTGTTAGCTGAGCATGCAGGAACCTTTTCTTTTCTGGCCCTGGTTGCCCTGGCTGGTTGGTGTCACTTACAGGAAATCGTACAGAGGAGACGTCTTTCTTGGTCGCCTCCACCAGAAAGTCCATCCAGAAATCCACCAGTTCCTGTTTGGGCGCCGGCTGCTCCGTACCGGGCTTCTTGAAGTGCTGGTAAATCAAGATTGTCTCCACCAGCGAGCGCAGATACCTGAAACCAACCAGAGACACAAAAAAACAAATCTTTATTTAACCGAATGTAACCAAAAGTCAGAACCACATTCAACCCATTTCTCACCAGACAAAAGCCTGTTGATGACAACAAAATAACTATAATTTGCATTTGTATTATACTGCTCTGAACCCGTGAACATACATCAAGAAGACCACAAAAACAAACAATACCATGTGATTGTGTTTCCATGCCGGGTAACGATTGTCTCTGTGACATTAATGGAGACTTAAAGAGTTTTCACAGCACTAACGCAAATAAAGAACAGCAGGGTCTTTACACTCTGCAATAAAAGAGGTGCAGACACTTTACTGTACTCCTCCACATGTTGCCGATCTGATACAGTCTCATAAAAACTTGTGGAATGAGTATGGGGGAATAGCATGAATTAGACAAGCTATTTACACATGTTCATCATGTAAAGATGTTAAATTAAAGGACATTTTTGGGCCTTATTTTGATATTTTGCTATTAATACAGACAGGTAACAGTGTTGGTTTAGAAGCTTAAACAATTAATTTACAGTTATAAAAAGGTTTTGTAATCTTGTTGGCTCCAGAGTTTAAGTTAGCCGGCATGTGCTGGTTTTTGGAAGATGGTAGATGAAAATGCAATCACTACCAGACTCCATTGACAAAAATGGTAATTCTATGGAGTCAAACACTGCAGCTGCTGAAACACAGCTGCCTCGATCTGTTAGTTTGTTTGTGTTACTATGTGACTTTCAGTGGTGGGAAGAAAATATTCAGAAGTAAAGCACCGCCACAACAACACAAACAACCAATATCAGATCGAGGTCACAAAAGTCAAAGAAGGTAGTGTTGGACTCCATAAAATGACTGTTTTTGTCAGTGGAGTCTTGCTGAAATAAAAAGTGATGTTTCTGGTTCTTGTCTCTGTAGAAATCTTATCCATAATACTGTCAGATACGTATAATAACAATCTGAGCCTGTCCTTATCAATAATTTACACCCAAATTGGCCGTCTAGCGTAAACTCAGGTTGGCACATCAGAGCCTAACCACTGCCTGTTCTTTGCACCATTTTAATGTCAAACTCCAGCCTGTTGTCCAGCTGTGTCTCCTGTGGAAGAGGGATTTCAGCTTCCCCTCCATAGAGCGAATTATTTGCACTGTAACGCACCCTGTAAACCCTTCACAAAATGTCACGACACCAGGGCTCTTATAGCCGCCAAATCCATGCAAAGAGAGAGGTGCTGTTCAAATGAGCAAAGCAGGTTCCTCGTGATATTTTCTGTTCCTTCATGAGAAATACACCAAATGCTTGCACAATGGCCATAGATGGCTGCTGCGGTTTCAAGAGAAAGCCGAGCACACTCCAGATCACGAGGACACAGGCACAGTTGGTGATGGATGGTCTAAAAATGCATTTTTCGGCATCGCTAAACCCCGCTCTCTCACCAGATGGGGGCTTTGAGTTTGAAGAGCTGCTCCGAGGCCTGGATGACCCTGGTGTTGTCGCAGGCCAGGACGCTGGCACCCAGGAAGAAGTTTATCCCCAGTAGCTCTTGCAGCTTTGTCCAGGCTGCCTTACCCAGCAGGCTGTCAGCTCGCCTGGAAAACAAGATGACAGATAGAAAGGTATTTCACAGCGTAGATAATTATTTTTATTGTGTTGGGACCATCACCAACCGCCATTCTGCAGTAAAGAAGAGATAAGAGAGCAGAGGAGAGACTATAGCAAGAAAAAATGTTCATACTCTACTTGGATATTCCGCAACATGTAGCACACAGCTCGAGCTTTATAATCTGCCGTTGTACACACTAAGAGATAAAAGGTACTTGACATAATATTCTTGGATTCTTGAGAGAAGCTGCAGCTACATGTCCTGCACAGCCTGCTGCAGAAACCAGACATTTGCAGGGTCAGGTGGGGGTCGCTGGGACGAGTGTAGGAGTGAGCTGGGTCTAAAAGGACACAGGGTGGGGCTAGTATAGGGAGCTGCAGGCCAATCCCCAGGACTGCTTGCTCTGTTTCCCACATTCCTAAGCTCCTCTGAGCCTCAGATTTCAGAGCAAACAGCAGAAGACAGGGAACAAAGGCTTGACAGGGTGGTTGCTTGCATAACAGGAGAAAATGTTGCTAAGCATTATTAGATTTTTCTTTATTAAAGCAGCTATAATTTATATTTTCATAATACAATCGATCAAACGACTGTGTGTAATGTGAAACAGGACGCTTGCAGTTACAAACCTGCAGAGAATCACACAACTTTTCTCAACTTTATGCAACTTTAAAACATCTTTTAAACTAATTGTTTTGCTTTGTCACTCTGTATTTGTAATCGTCTGTGACAAAAGCACGCAGACGCAGTTAGCAAATAGCTGGTGAACATAATGGAGCATTTAGCAGGTAAAGAAACAGATGCTGCTTTCTGATGCTGGAAACAAGGTCGATACAAGGGCAAGATGCAGTCTGTAAAAACCAAAACAAGGAGCTGAAAGACTCTAAAAGGCCCTGTAAGATTTAGGGGAGCTGCAGAGTCAGGTTTTAATTTCTGTAGCTTTGTCACTAAGAGCAACACCTCTCAGATTCCATCCATCCATCCGTCTTTTTCTGCTCATCCAGGGTCGACTCACAGAGGCAGCAGGCTAAATATTTTATTACAGACCTCCTGCTCCCTTAGAGCTCCTCCTGGGGGATCCTAAGGTATTCCCAGGCTGGATGAGAAAATGTAATCTCTCCAGTGAGTGGAAAACCTCCAGAGGAAGGTGCCTTGGTGGCGTCCAACCACAACTGACTCCTCACCTTCTAGCTCTAAGGCTCACCTCTCAAATCACACGCAGTAATTTATTCCATAATAACTACAAAAATTCTGATTAGTGCAGCTGTAATCTGATTTCCACGTAAGGATGCACATGATAAAATACAGGTTTTCCTTTTGTAAACTGAATTCTTGCCACGGATACAGCAGATATGATGGATGATAAAGGTCTGTTGCAGAGTGAGGTCTGATTGCTCATTGGTTAATCAGCAGTGCTCAATGTAATGAAATGAAAAGCAGCATATTCAGGTCAAAGACATATATATTTTTATCCAGTATAGTGTCCACTCACCCACTTTCCGAAGCTCGAAAGACGTGTCGAACTGGTGTCCGGCTGCCAGGAGCAGAACAGCATAGTTGATACCGGAGTGTAGTGTTGGCTCTGACTCAAACCCCTTTTTAAACCTGCGAGAACAAGAAGAAGTGACTCCAACAAACTGTTTTTCTTCCAAGAAATGCGTCACTCCAAATCCCAAGCATCTCTGAGTTAACGGATGGCTTCCCCCGGCTTCATGAGACACGTCAAGTTAGAAAAAACAATTACAGCCATATTGAGTTGGGGCCACAGAACAACAAACAGCGACCGTGAGGACCCTCGGAAAAACAAGAAATTTCATTTATTTAATGAGCAATCTGTTCTGCCGAGGGAGGGGGTGTGAATATTATTAGGGGCCTGTGCCAAGTTGTGACATGGAGCTGAAAATAAAAGCCAGATGGGAGCTGGATTACCCGAGCAGCGTATTCAATCGACAAAGATATGAGATCTTAAAAAGCAATTTCCAGAAAGAGGCAATCAGCAGCCTTGAGTTATTATTAAGTCAGCCTCTGTCAGCTACTGTTAGCCTCTCTGTGCTCACATCACAACCTTACTCATACAGAGATATGACATACTGGCTACGACCAAGTGAATTCCTGGATTCAACAGAGTGCTGGAAACCGTCCACATGCATCTCAGTCTGTGCTGACTCATTAGGATGAAGCAGATCCTGCAGGTTTTCAGTCGTGCTGAGAACATCCAGCTCACATCCCAAAGGTCGCCACAGGGTTTAGATTTGGACTCAACTTAAAACCCCCATCCAAAATCTGGCATCAGCACCTTAAAGGACATCTTCAGACGACTCACTTTTCGTGTTTTTACAAATGTGTTGTTTCCAGCAGCTCATGACAATCCTTCACTAACGCTGAAATCTCTCTTAAGATTAACGCTTATAGTGAAGAAAATAAATCTACACATTTGTCAGTGTTGTAGTCGAGTCACTAAACCACAAGTTTGAGTCAAGTCCCCAGTGTTCAAGACCGAGTTCAAGTCACCAACTTCCGATGCTAAATGCTGCACTTTAATCCACCGAAACAGCTGCTCATCACTCACTTCTGTGCAATATTATTTAAAAGTGTGCAATATTAGTATTCAATTCAATCTGTTACTACCTGTGTACATTGTTATTTTGTTTATAATCTTTATATTTTATCTTGTTTACTTACTTTTCCAATATTTATGCCTTTTTCTATTTTGCTATCCCTGTTTGCTGCTATAACAATGTAAATTTCCCCACTGTGGGACTAACAAAGGATTATCTTAACTTATGTTGTAGCATTTAATAGCATTAAACCCCTTAATAAACTGAAAAAATCATAGGGAGAAGAATTTACTGTTGACTTTCTTCAGGATGTTTGGCAGGAAACTTTTAATTAGAATCTTCAGTTTGTTTAAGTCGTGCAAATTTAAGATGATCTAAGTCTAAATCAGCCAAATTTCAGTTGGATGTTGACTCTAGATTAGATTA
Organism: Lates japonicus; assembly: GCA_033238685.1. Classification (NCBI taxonomy): domain Eukaryota; kingdom Metazoa; phylum Chordata; class Actinopteri; family Centropomidae; genus Lates; species Lates japonicus. The sequence continues at coordinate 68,927 of BRZM01000561.1, forward strand.
ATGTGAGCAAACTACAGGTGTCCTTTCACAGCCGCAACATTAAAAGCACTTAAGACAATTTCCTGTCAACTAATTCTCGGGGATGTTTTTGAACACTCCTGCTGCAACATTTTAAGACAACATGACACAATATCCTGTGAGATGTTTGATGGAAATAAAGGAAATATGTTCAGCAATGGTTTCCTTTCGTAGTGATTCAGGCTCACTGATGTTTTTAGTTACTTCAGTCTCTCACACTCACACTAAATCTATTGAAATTACAGAAGTGAGGCTACAACCTTTGCAACATTACTAGAAAGAAGGTTAGCTTTACTGAACTGGTCTCATTCTGTGGTTGAGAAAAGTGACGCAGCATCTTTAAAAAGAGAAGCTCAGGTGTGCGGCTTTGTGGCCGCCCTGAGAATTTTTACAAGGCATGGTCAACCTTTTTCTGTCTACTAAAATAAACCCTGTAATGATCATTATCTATAAACACAACACACTGCAATACCTGTGTTGATCTCTGAAGCTGCATTAGTAAAATTAGATTATGAAACAACACTTATTTTTAAATGCTTTCTCTTCCTTTTATCAGACTGTCTTGTTCTGAGCGGTGCATTAGCAAGCAGCACACAAATTTACTGGCATCCACTTGAAGAGTAAAGTGATTACAGCTAATAAAAGAGGGAAAGCTGCATTCATGCAGTATCATTCAAATAAGGGTTGATTGGCAGATCCAAAAATATTACCATACCACCACTTCCTCTTACCACCAGCAGCCTGCACTGCAGAGAACAGCCTGCCGCCAACTCAAACTCAAACCACTACTGTTGTCATTTTAACTCCTCAATTATCTCCGCATTGTGATTGTTCACATTTGTTCTCAGCTGATAGGACCGGATCGTCTTCATGTTGTTCTCATGCTTCTGTATGTTTGTTCTGAGGTGTGACAGGTGCTCTTTTTACATGTCACTGCTGTAATGAGCTGTCATTTTCAGACTTGTGGCACGCCTGATTCTTTTAAAGATACTGGCAAGTCTTCGTAACAACAAAAGGTTTTACCTTCATGATAACTGCTGCGAGTGGTGATAGGTAAGTTTGTGGTCTAAGGTAGAAGGAGATGAATTAAACAGGTCTCATTAGCTGTAAGTACGGTTCAATTCTTTGAACGATAAACGCAGAAAATTTGAAGGTGATAATGTTTTTGGTTTTTCTGTTTTGGGTGATTGAAAATTGCTCTGTCTGGCTGCTGCTGAGCTCCTTCTTCATCTTGGCGAGTTCAAATCCATATTTGAGGCCAATGTCGTCCATTTTCTCAGCTAGTGCTGACTTGCAATTTTCAAATACCCGAAACAGAAATACCATGAAATTTATTAAGGTCAAACTCTCTGAGAGTTGAACATTACGTGCACGTGACAAGAGCTCATCTCCGCTCACCATGCGTAGCTACGCAACAGTCATACAAGTTGTGGCAGTGTCATTGCAGACAAAGATTATTTTTCTGAGTATAACAATAAGGACGTGGAAAAAGACTCTGTTTATGTATTATATTTGGAAAATACCACATTCCCAAGATTAAATGATCTGACTCCAAAAACATGAAGTTTTTATAATGAAGAAATACAGTATGGCACCTCAATCAAAAACATAAAAAACAAAAACGATGGTATGGTGGTGGTAAACTCTATTAATGTGGTGCCCCGATCCAGTGAAGCTATTTACCATCTCGCCCTGCGAAACATTTCTTCTAATAATATTTAGATGTGACTCAGTGTCTGGAGGAGCGAACTGTTTGCCTGAACAGAAATGCCTCTCTCTCTCTCACACACACACACACACACACACACCCTCAACATATCCTGCCCAGCTGTCTCACCAGAGCGTGCCGTTGTCTCTGCTCTCTGTATCGGTAAGTGAGACTCCAGGAACATGTCCTTATAGATCCGTCCCACCAGACAGTAGATGTCCGAGGCTGCCTGCTCCTCGTCCTCCACCAGGGGCAGCATGATGTCCAGGGCTTTCTGTCTGTCACCTGGCAGGTTCCTCCTACACTCACACACAAGCACACAAAAACACACATAAACATATACTATTAATTCTTATTATCACAGGTCACTGCACCAAGTTTATGACCCAGAGTTAATTTATTAGTTATTAGGAGATCTACTCAGCCTGATGGATGGTGTCTTCTGGGGCTCTGGAGGGAGGTGTTGCATTATGGGAGGTGTAGGAATGTGCTTTTGGAGCTTGACCCACACTTAAGGATCAGGATATCTTGCTGCTACATCACTCAAAATCATAGAGTAACCCTCAAATCCCTACTGGTGACATTAGCTGCATGTACACTGACACTGTAACATCAATATTCATCAGAATAGAGAATAGGAATGAGAATAAAAATACAAAAACCGACCAGGAAGATAATGAATTACATTTCAAACGGATGGTTTAAATTTTTCACAGTTCATTTAACAGATTAATTATTTCTATTTCTGGATAATGGCACCAACTCTAGGAGGTTCCATGAGATTTTCAGGGTGTAACAGGTGGCACGCCTTTTCCCATTCAATAACAATGGGAGCTATGAAACAATATAAAGCGCCGCAGAGTGTTTTTTTAATTCCACACGCTCCTCTAGCTTGTGAAAACCTGACGCCTACATTACCCACAATGCAACTCCACCACTGACAGTTCAGTAAGAGGTGCAGGTTTGTTATGCTAGTAGCGGCTAATGTAGCCTGGAGCTGCTAGCCTCACTCAGAGATGAGGAGCAGGGTACAGAGGTCTGCTGACCTCGTAAAATCACAGCCCCAGATGTTTTTTTACATACAACTTGTAGTCTTCAGCTCCAACCACCTGAAGCAAACAGTGGTGCAGGAATGAGTCCTAAAACCTGGAAGTGAGTTAGCATGTTAGCACTCCTGGTTCCCTCGTCCCAAAGTCAGTGGGTTTTTGGTAAATGCCTGAAATAAGGTCTGTGGTTTTAACACAAGCTCAAGACATTATCACATTTTATTCTACGACATAAAATACGTCAGAAAACACCACACTTACTATTGGTACACTTTTTTAAAGCTTTTATGTGTCTTAAAAAAGGCGGTTGCTAACAGGAGGCTAAATGAGACCACAGAGGTTGTCGGGGACGTTAACATGAAAACTGATCACCTCACCGGTTCACCTTTACAGCCTCGTTGTATTTCTACTCTCACTCTTTCAAACTATCACTAACTTTCTAAGAAGAAAGGCTTTTGTAGAAGAGCTCAGAGCTAAATTGAATTAAAAGTTGGAAGCTTAGTGGTGGAGACGTTGACGTCATGTGACCGTGGTGTAGTTGGTTTATAGGTTAACATTAGCTTTTTACTTCTGGTGATTGTATTTAGGCTTCAAAAATTATAATAGTGGTGTTTGTTCGTGGAGCAAAACGTTTAAGTAGCAGAAATGTTTGTTGGTCACAGAGCTTAATCCAAAACCCAATGAAAAAATCCCATTAGGTTTTTGATGGACCCACGGTGATACTAACTTCCAGATTGCCCTACAAAAATATGTTTTTGCACAGCTACCTTTAGACCGTGCATATGCAGTAGTACCCTGTAAACTAACTTTAATGTATGGTGATACAATATATGTAATAATAATGTACGTTCATGACAACATAAGGATACAATTCATATAGTATATACAGTGCACACAGTGTAAAGTAAATGAATACTAGTGAAAAATCTGCACAGGACTCTGTATGTCACTGGGTGCATAAGCAATCACTGGTTTGAACAGAGTGAATCAGAATCAGCAGCAGCAGCAAACTGCATTTGTGTGTTTGTGTGCGTGTGTTTGTGTGTGTAGCTAGGGAACTGTTGCACAGCTATTGTTGTGGGACATGATACCTGGCACAGAGGAGGCCATCAAGAGCCCGACTTAAATTACTGAGGTTACTGGGTTCATAAAAAAAAAAGAAAGAGGCAGCACCACTTTTGTTTAGTAAGGTGAGGCTACACCTGTGCGACACAGGCTCATTCAGGTACAGACAGTTCTGTTATAACTACACCTGTGAGCAAATAATTGAGGCTCTATGATAAGTAACCCATTCAAAAATAAAAAAGAGAGAAGAAAGACTTTCACATTAGGGAAATTAACTCTTCAGGCGTTGATTAGGAATTTAATGCTTTGCGTTAGAAAACCAGAGCTGACCAATAAACTATAAAACTATCAAAAGTTAATTTTAATTGACTGTCAGCTGTTAATGAATGGTCTGACTCACACATGTAATGAGTTATAATCTCAGTCGTCAGTTCATTAGGGTTCATTTAACTGAGCCTGATACAACAGCCTTGCAATAAATCCTGCTTTAATGAAGGTTCACGGTCATTTTCGAGGCTGAGAGATGTGGTGCTGTCGACTATCAATGACACGTAATCACATATTCAACCAACCAAACGACACAGAGAGTCAGAAGAAAGTGAACACTAGACAGAAAATATCATCTGCTGATCTGTTTTTTAAAGAAATCTCATTATCAATCAACTAAAACACAACATCTGACCAGTGGGATTTTTTCATTGGGTTTTAGATCATTGCAGAGAAGTTTATCATACCTACAAGGTTTGTTAAGCAAGACAATCACCACTTTTGTAATTTTTGAAGCCTAAATACAATCTCCAGAAGTAAAAAGCTAGCAACCGCCTTTTTTAAGACATGTAAAAGCTTAGAAAAATCAAAAGAGGGGTATTTTCTGACGTATTTTATGTCGTAGAATAAAACAGACTTTGACTTTGACCCACTGACACCAGAAGTGCTGAAATGCTGACCTACTTCCTCGTTTTAGGATGCACTCCTGCACCACTCTATTGAAACTGATGTCTAAATAATATAATCAACAGAAAATTAAAAGCAGAAACTACCACAGCGCTGCACTGGACACATTATTTAAATTACAGGTGACCTCTGACTTGCAGTGCATTAAAAACCACAGCGACAAGATGAAGTCAAAAATCAAACGAGAGCCACTTGAGCTGCATAATGTGCCCTCATTTATGCCCATTATATATTAATCATTAATTACTAGGGATAAAGTGAGGATAAAGAGACCGTTAATTAAGCTGATTCTCACATTTCCACATGCTCGCCTTTACATACGGTGTATTAATATATACAAAGGTCACTAAAAGCTTCAGGAAAATCTGTTTCCTTGTTGTTATGCTAATTTATGCAGCAAAGTGCGCCAAAATCTTTTCTGAACATCTTCTCCACAGGGGGAATTTTAGTTTCGAGGTATGAAATCTGGTATCTGGAGGTATGAATGTGTCACAACACAGAGCTCAGAAAGAAACGAGTGGTGTTATCCCACGAAGTTATGTCACAATATGCAATGGTCAGAGACAGAAAAAAAAAATCCTGATAACCATAACACAGCTCATCTCCGGAGCGCGAAGGTTAAATAAAACATATGAGCCGACAGCTATTGCCATGGAGACCATCCAGAGGGAGATGAGACCTACTCTCTCCTCGTGCATCGCTCTATTTGTCTCTTTCGTCTCTCCAGAGGGATGATGGGTATTTTGAATGATGACAACATCAAAGTGATGCTTACACTTTAACTATAATCCAACAATATAATAGATATGATTCTGCAATGGGCCATTCTGTTAAATGAGAACTTTTACTATTGGTGCTTTGAGTTTTGATGCTAATACTTGTACTTTTAAGCATAAATTAGAATAAATATTTTGCTTCATACACCACAAAAGAAAAGAAAACACAGTTACTAAAAGATCTCCTACTCACGACGACCTACTTTAAACCTGAGGTAAAGCATCTCAACCTCACGACAGAGGGAGAGTCTTCTGTCATTAACACTTACTGCGTCTGACAAAATGTCTTAGTCTGCCGCCTTTAGCCAAAAAAACTCAATATCACACGCTGATAATGGGCCAGACAGTAACAGCGAACACGGGGCATCTTGGCACCCTGCAGAAACATTTTCCAATCCCTGCCAAATTGAAGAACAGCATGCTTTATTGCCATTTAAGCCACAGTGCCATGAAAAAACCGCAGGAAGTTTACAAGAAAAAGCAGCTGGTGAGAAACAGGCAGTCAAAACCTCAAAGTGTTGTGCATCTGTCTTTATTCCTGAGCAGAGTAAAGCTGCACACATGCTTACTAATAATATCACTGCTGCTTGGGAACCTGAATTTGCTGCTGCTACAAAAATAAAAAAAAGAAAAAACATTCTCCCATCCTTGCTGCTCATGAAACCCTTTCAAATTCAACAGATAAAATCAAAAGTGCAGGACTTAAAACTCCTACATGAACTCAAAACTAAATTTTAGAATTCACTACAGCTGCTATGAGATGATAAATGCTGCCTTTAAGACAAAAAAGATAACTGTCCCTGGTTTAATTATAGCTGAGAACCTTTGTATCTATTATATATATAGGTGAGGCAGAAACTGAAAGCAAAGAGTCCAGTTCTCCCATTGAGATCATTATTTTCTAGGTCAGGAAACCTTGGAGAGTATCATTGCTCTTATACAAGCACCAATTACCAGAGGTTGGCTGTGTTCGAATCATAGTCTGTCTCTTCAAAATGTGTTTGTGATTTATAATTTCTGAATAATTCCAGTAATATTCAGGCTAGTTTCAGTGAAAGTCATTATTTGGTAACACAGCATCAAGTCTCAGGAAGTTCTGTTGCTATGGTTACTTGCAGTTTAACATATTTTACGTACTGTTGCGTAGCGATCTTTGCGTTTGCTCTATCAGGTAATCAGAAACTGTAGCGCCCAGTTCAATTCAATTTAAATGGATTAATTTCAAACCATGTGTTGAATTTAGTGATCAGGCTCCAGAAGTTAAAACTTGCTCGCTAAGATACTTTCATATGCTCGTCAATTTCTTTGTAATTTGTTGTTCAAAAATATCTTTTATTTAGCTTTATTGTCAACAGAGTGGTGCAGGATTAAGTCCTAAAACCCAGAAGAAAGTTAGCATTTTAGCACTCCCAGTTCCCTCCACAAGACATTTTCACGTTTTATTCTACAACATAAAATTGTGATTCTTTTTTATGTGTCTTTAAAAAGGCAGTTGCTAACAAGTGGCTAAATGAGACTACAGAGGTTGTCGAAGTCATAAAACTGCACGCAAAAACTTTCTTAGAAGAAAGGCTTTTGTAGAAGAGGTCAGAGCTAAATGAAATGACAAGTTGGAAGCTTAGTGGTGGAGACGCTGACGTCATGTGACCGTGGTGTAGTTGGTTTATAGCCTAACATTAGCTTTTTACTTCAGGTGACTGTATTTAGGCTTCAAACATAATAACAGTGGTGTTCATTTGTGGAGATTATCTTGCTAAACAAAACGTGTAGCTATCTTAAACTTGTTGTTGATCATGGAGCTTAATTTCTGCAATAATCAGAAAACCAATGAAAAAATCACATTGGTTTTTTGTAGAGGGAAACAGGGTGAAGCTAACTTCCAGGTTGACCTACAAACATCATCCTTGCACCACTCTGTAAGTAACACCACATCATTCACAAGTCAAGAGACGCAGTATCAGCACATTCACAAAACCACCCAAAATCTCCTTGTAAATGCGTTAAATTAGGTTTTTCATGTGTGTTTCTGTGTGCTTGACTGGCAGCTGGTTAAGCGTCACTCGTGTTGTGGATGTTGTCATGTTCGCCATCTCACCGATTGAGTGCAAAGGCGTAGTGGAACTTCACGTGAGGATGAGCCACAGGGTCGAAGGTCGGAAGCTTCTCCAGAGTCTCCACCAGCTTCACGATGGACTCGTAATCCTAGAGCACGAGCAGAGGAACAGACTGATAAGCTCTCCCTGTCGGACATTGTGCGATTGTTGTGTCACCAGTGTCCTCCAAACATGCCGCCAAAACTCATCAAGGTACTGAGCTGTTTTTGAGGCAAGAGGGGAGAGATTTTTCTGATGTCCTTTTATTCATTCTGTCTCAGACTCAACTATCTGCTTAACACCAAACGCACTTCAATAATTGAGTGGTCCCTTCATCACATTTTTGTTGCTCCATAGTCACTATACCCAAAGCATGTTGAATAATTCAGCACGTCCTCAATGGTTGTTGTTCTAATGAATGATTTATGAGGCTGAGCGCTGCCTATGGTGAGTGGGAGGATCTGGACGGTGAGTGCCATCACAATGCGAAGACTAAAAGAGCGGAAAGAGCAGCAGATTTAAGACGAGCAGACCAAAAGCTTTGCCTAGAGCTCTCTGCGGGCGGTCTGCGATAGCCCCCCAGTGTGAAAAGATAACAGTGAAAAACGAGGGACGCCGCTGAAAGATTGATGCTGAGGCGGTGACCTCTCTTTAGGCTGTACAGTAAGTTTATACAGTAGCTTCCAATGCCAAGGTCATGGACAACAGCACGAACGTCCAGATCATTTGTACTTAGTTGACAATTTGTTTGAACTTGAGAGGGGCATCAGTAGTTTGTTTAATGTCTGATACACCCTCATAGTTTATCCTAGAAACTTGTTGGGATGTTCTGCTGAAAGTTTCTGCATGTCCTTCTCTAAAAGGTGGTTTGGTTTTTTCCTGCAGATTGAAATAATGTGAGAAATACCAGGGATGTACATTGATTTTATTGCCATAATGTAATAGTTTTCCTCAAAGACTTCTGTGTGGCTGACATGTTATATAAAGCTGGAATGATCAGCCAAAAATTAACTAGCAGCTATTTTGGTAATCAATTAACTGATTAAAAAAGTGACCTTTCAAGTAAAAAACACTTCAAACATTGGCTGGTTATGACTTCATCAATGCCAGGACTGTTGCAGATTTGAATAAGATAGACTCTTTAAAAATCTGATGAAATGACATTTTTATAGACAACAAAATTACATCGTATGACTGTTCAATGTCCTGTTTGTCTTTCTTCCTTCTGTTGGAGTCTTTGACAAAGAAATTGTAAAGGTCTTTGTCAATGTTTTAACCTTTGTCAAAGGTATTAAACTTTCAACCTTTTGCTTGTAAGATCTCTCTGACCTCCAGTCTTTCCATGTTGCAGTTGAACCTTATCGTTAAACGGTAAACTAGGAGAAGGCATTTGATGAGGAGGACTCTCCTCAGGAAGTGGCAGGAATCGGTTTACAACATGAAGGAGGGCTGCTTTACTTTAATGGAGTTAAACCCTTCTGTTTCTGGCAAAGGTAGACGCTGAAATGAATGAAACCCATATCCAGCAACCATCTCCACAGTAATTTAATTTGTTTAATTACCCAAAGAGACAGCACATCTAATTTGAAAAATGACAACAATATGCTGATGCTCAGAGAGCCTACACTCAGCAGCTGTACCTGGATGTCTCTGTACGTCAGCAGCAGGTTGATGACGATATCGACTGAAAGGCACTCCACGTTGTCCAGCCGCTGTTGGATTCGGTTTAGCTCTGTGGCCAGCTCCATGCCAGTGTACAGCTCGCGAGCTTTCCGGATCTCGTTCAGGATCGTCTCACGGAAATATTGGCTGTAAGAACAAAAAACAGGAGCTAGAGATATATGCCAAAGCAATACATCTAAAATACATCTTATTTTAACTTATTATATTATGATAAGGTTTTGTAGATACCTCAGCTTCTCTTATTTAAACGTATTATGTCATGATAAGGCTTCATCTGACTAAAAGCTGGTGTTCTGTGCCAGCACACTCTCCTACTTATCCAAGATTAACAAAAATCTAATCAACTAATCAAATAGTGTCACACAGTTACAGTATCTCTCTGAGGTGTAATACTAACATGATTAGAGTTTTAATTCACGTCTTGCATCCTCTTACTGTTACTCTTACTTCACTTTTACATAATTAAATAGTCATTTCATACTGTAAGTAAGGAAATTACTCATGGGTTTTATCACAAATAAAACTGTCACTCCCCGCAAAAATACACCAAGGTCAAGACAGCAGAGATTGGGGAGTGACAAGGTTAAAAGCCAAGTATAAGTAAGTATAAAGTACCATTTCATATTATAACCAAAACAAAGTAAAAAAAAAAAGAAAAGATTTTTGCAGGTAGCGCAATTAAAGCCTAAATAATACACTAGGTTCCTTCTCTGTTACCTACTAAATCTGTTTTCATGTGAGTTAGCTGACTTAAATTAAACTGACCTCTTCATTTCTCCAAAATAATGTACTAGAGAAAGAACCATTTCCATATGACTATCAGTCAAATCAGTCAGAAAATCAGATATCAGTTTCTGATTCTGATCTGCCTACAGATTAGTGTCCTCCCCAATCACTTATCTGCAGAACTTGGTGTATCCTTGCAGATAATGTCTAGTACAAACTGTGTTCCATAATAAATCTGTTCCATGTGTAGGTCTGCTTTATTCTAAAATTAAATTAGCTTGAAAGTGAACAAAGCGACATTGACACTGACTGATACCCTGATTCATTTAAAGGCCAATGTCAGCCCAGTAAGTACAAAAAACAGTTCATAGCACAGATCTCAGAGCCATTTAATATACTTAATGCTGGTTATTATAAATAGGTATTATAAATAGCAGTCATGCTCCTTCCACACAATGTACAGTATGCATTCAGGTCAGATTCAAGTGATGACTAGGTTAAAACCCTCTGCTCTGCTTCTGTTCACTGGTTATAATTTCATGGATGCTGGTCTTCAGGGAGACAAAGCTTTATCAAAGTGCACGTTTTCTTTGCTGCCTGTAAAACCTGAGCCACTATTCCTGGATCTGAGCTGAGAATGAACTGGCAGCTACCTGCCTACATGGCAGAAGCCTAAAAATATTGCCCCAGCAACTGAGGTGGCGTTAAATGTTTTTTTCAAAATGTAGATCACCACGCAAGTCCAAAGGATTGAGGGATGCATCACATAAAAATAATTACAGCCAGTAAAAATAGGAAGAGTGGGACAATAAAACAAAAGGCCTGTTGTGCTGAGAAACAGTCACAGTGCTGTTTAAACACCTACAATCTAAATGTCTCTCTACAGGAACTTGACAAGAATTCAAACTCTCATAGCTTCTTCCTAATTTCCCAGGCAACCTTCACCTTAGTTGCATTAATACAACAACCAATTAAGCATGGGGTTTCCATAAACATTTGCTTAAAACTATATGGTCCTCTGTGATTAGCAGTAATGTTGCACTACTTTCAAGAGAACTTCTTGTTTGCAGAAATAGCTTTAAATAGATTTTCTCTTACATTCATCCTCATGCCCACTGTTTTACTCTCAGTAATACAGTGTTTCCCTCTGATTCCTGGTACAGAAAATTATCATTCCATTTTCACAATTGTGAGGAAGTAACTCTAAAAACCCTATTCAGTCCTAACAAAACCAAGTGATTAACTACATATTTGGCTGCAGAAACTGAGTTAGAGCATCTGTTTTTGTCATATAAGAACTAATACACCACAGAAATCTGTAATTTATTTAAATGGCATAAAATTGTGACAAAGCGAGAAGAGCTAGCTGGCTAAAGCAGGACAGATATCACGTAATATAAACAACTAAACTACATTTAATTGCTAATTTTGTGATAAGTAATTGAAAATATACACTTTGATGAACCAACATAATTAAGCGTGTTATTCCACATTACTAAATACAGCAGTATGGCCCTAAATTCAACCACAATGGGAAAAGAAATGGCTAAACTCTCCTTCAATACGGAAACTAACGTTGTGCTTACCAGTGTTACGGTAACTGCCCTCTTAGCTTTTGACTAGAGGACTTAGGTGACTTAGTATGGTTTAACTACATGTATTAAATTGTAGATTAACTTTATATTGACTTAAATATACTATAACATTAATACCATTCAGACAGACAGTAGCAAACAAACATATTTTACTCTGTTTTCTCCTTTATTATTCAGTATAACCCCTGTATTTTTTTAGGTCTCACAGAGGTTCTTAATCTGCCTAAACAGGCATAAAATAAATGTTTTACAACCTATTTTAGAGCTCAAAAACAGGATGCTTGTAATCTTTAGCATCGCTCCGTATGTGCTATGTATTGTTACAATCATGTATAGCCTCAACGCATGTATGCAAACGTGAATATACTAATAAATACAAAATGTCTAGCCTTCGGCCCAGTCCTCGCCCTCACTGCACTTACTGGGAGTTGGCCTGGGACACTTTGAGGAGCTGGATGAAGCGGTCCAGCAGGGGCATGCAGATGGGCCCCAGGAGCATCTCGAAGCTGGGCTGCATCAGCTCGGTCAGGCCCTTCATCAGGCTGCTATCACAGCAGTACACCTTGTTGTGGGGGGTCACCATGTATGGGATGAAGGTGTAGTTAGCTGAGCACGTCTGTAGATACAAGAAGCAAATATCAGTACATTTAATGAGCAGGGGACCATTTTTGGGATGATGTTTAGCCAAACTTGTAGATTGTATAGTAGAAAATTTGATCGATGTGACACTAAAAGGATAGAGACTACATTAAGTATAGCTTCATTTGAAATCTGTGTTTTACTCTTTTTAAAGGTATTATGATGTTGTCTTGAATAAAAAATCAGTTACTCATTTAACCACATTTAGTAGCTGTCCTGGGAGCTTTACGATAGCATCATGTGATCTTCCTCTATGACCCGAGTTTGCCTTGTAATTGATAAAACCTTTCCTATTTTAAAGTTGAAAGTAAAAGTTTTGCTTGATCTACATTTTGTTCTACTCTTGAACTCTGTCTCTGCTGAAGAAGGCCATATTACATGATCAAAAAAGCTCAGAAGCGGCTAGTAAATGGTGTGTGTTGAAACTGTCCTGTTATCAAGGTCAAAATATAAACTCACTTGGCTGCTAATAAATACTTAAATAAAATATATATATACACAAATGATGTGGGCACTTTGCCTTTGTCTATATCTTTATTTAATGTTTTAAACATATTACATTATAGTTATAATGTGATATAATGACAGACAAACAACATACTATTTATTATTTTATTATTATTTACACAAGAAGCTGTGTGTATATTGTGGCTGTAATCTGGCTTATATAGGGGTATGATGTGTTGTAAGCAAAAAAAAACAGTACAAGGTCTGCATTTTAGAGACGGTACAAAACACCTTCATCAAACAATTACCTTATCTAAATTACATAACGAACGCCTCTTTACAGATGACTCCACAGACACGACATGGTAAAACATCACACTGTATGTGGAGAAGCAGATTGCCAGGGGAGTCTGAGCTGTTTCCCCTGTTTGAGGTAATGACACGAGCTCCAGCTCTGATCTGTCTACTGAACAATGGTATTTATGTGTCGTTGTTTTCCAACAAACCAGTCTAAACACGCAGCAGCTAGGGTGGAGTGATCTGCATCAGCGGTGACGGCCCGGCCAGGAACTGTCTTCTTTACAACCACAAACACTCAGAGCTGTGCACTCATTCATTACAGAAGCAAAATCCTCTCTGCTCACCTGGTGCAGACCTCGGCCCTGTTATTTGCTGCAGCTGTGGCAGTTTCAGCGACACTTTGCAGTAACCAAAGGTTTACTAAACTCTAACTCCAGACATCTGTGTTTTTTTGTCTGGAGGTAGGTCTCTGTATTCTGCATCTGTATTTGCTTTAACTTTCTCCAGCAGTGGGGTGGTGACGCTCCTGTTGCGGGTTTGTCTGCCACTGCTGAATAAACAAGAGGAAACACGTGCGTGTGGTGTTTGAGAGAAAAGAGACAAGCAGAAAAACCACCTTTAACATCCTCAAGAAGCAGCAGTTGAGGTCTTTTCAAGGGAGAAACTAGTCCCAGAATGTCAGATGTTTGCAGAAACACAACATAAGAACATCATGATTGGTTGAGCCCGGGCCCAACAGAGCGCGCTCAGAGAGGACCCCGAGGCCGAGGCCGACAAGGAGGTCCTGCGTCTCGGTATGGAGAAGGAGGAGACGGAGAGCAGTGACGACAACACCACCCAGTACTCCATTCACCCGCCCTTTGACTTCCCGTACTTCCTCCTGCTGCAGGGCTACAGCCACAGACAGGTAAGAGACAGAGGAAAGATGTTAGCGCCAAATTACCAGTTAGCTGGATTAGTTCTAGTTTTTAAAGGTGCTAATGTAATATTCTGAATATGTGTGATTGGCAGATTAATTGGTGGCTGTTTGCTCACCAGAAGAGTCACAAAGAGACAATGAATCATCCGTTTGTTTCTGGCTGCTAGCATTAGCGACCCATTAACATGCCTACCTGCTATCAGTCTGGCTACTGTCTGAAGCAAGAAACAGCCATAAGAACCCTGAGTTGAATTAGAAACCCTGATCTCAGTGCTGTGATAAAGGCTGATAAAACACCTGGTTGTATTAATAATTAGCAGGTTTTGTTAACGACTCATCCCGCAGAATTAAAATCAACTGACAGTCGGGTTTGAGCCCTTTCAAGTCCCGGAGCGGTCTCCTAAGTCGGGACCAGCCAGAGGAACTACCAGGACAAATCCTAGTGGACTGTAAAAAATCCATAGTCAGTCCTGTCTTTGCCTCCTCTGACAACAGGCCTCTTTTTCTTTTCCAGGTAGACTTTCCACAGGTATAGCCATTTTCTCTACATGGTAAACGCTATCTATGGCTAAACAAAAGCGACGTCCTCTTTCTGTTTTGGTTGTACAGTGGCAGACGTTCTTCCTTTGTGCTGTAAACTGAGTAGGAGGAAACCTCTGAGGATTATTCAGCTCCTGGTAAAAAAAAATGAGTTGATTACTTTTGGACATTGTAAGCACAGAAAACCCTGAGTTGTGGAGGTTGGCGGCGGCTAACACAGGCTTATAAGAGACATCAGGGTGTCAACAGCCTCCTGGGTTGAACGTCTCAGATTAAAAACCTCAAGGAGAAAATCCCAGAGTCAGAGAGGAGAGTTCACCTGTGCTATAACACTCTGGATTTCTGAGAACGGACTCTGACCAGCACAGGAAGTGAAGAAGAAGAAGAAGAAGACTCCTTCCTCGAAGCTGACGTCTGTCATTGTGTCCCAGTGAAAGGACAAGGAAGCCTGCTCAGGAACATTTAAAACTAGGAGATAACCCTGATTAAAGACACACTGTGGAGGAGGATAAACCACCCAGAGGCTATTTTTAGAGTCCACTGTATAAACACAGTCGGTGGAGGTGGAGGGGGGCGCTTTAACTGGTGTGCTGTAATCTACATACCAGGGTTTTAAAGTTGCGCCTCATTTGAAAACAGCCTCATTAACATCAGTTCAAATCGGTTGTTTACTCAGCTCATTTTTTTAACTTTTTTTTCTGCAGTAAAAACCAGAGAGTCAGGCTGTGGCTGTGGCTTCGGCCCGGCCCCGTTCCCAGGAACAGGAAGCGCTTTCTCGCAGTGTTGTTTATGGAGATTGCTGACTGTGCAGGATGCTGGTAGCACCACCACCACAGCAGCAGCAGCAGCAGCAGGCGTAATATTCCCCTGCAACAATGGGTCAAACCCAGAGCCAGAGCAAAGGAATGAGGCAGGTTGGTGGTACATTGGCGGTTAGAGAACAGGAAGTAAGAGCTTCCATGTATCCAGGCCTTGAAGATTTGAGTGGTGCAACTAAATAAAATTAGGGATGGCGTTCTTATCAATTAATCTGACAATTATTTTTGATGTTTGACTTTGAAACGTAAAAAAATGTCAAATAATTTCATATAAAAGTCCAAAAATATTTCCTTTTACACTGATATATGACCAAGAAAAGCAGGAATTAGAGAATATTTGACATTATTTCACTACTCTTGCTTGAAAAACAGCTCTGATTGAATGACTGGTGATTAATCAAATATCAAAATTGTCTGTAATTATTCTCATTTTTGACTTATTGTTTCAGCTCTTCTGTCGTTAGCATCAGCATCCTCACAGAGCCGTTAGCATTGCTTTGAACTGCTTGTATTGTTGGAACTTTTTCACTTTAACTGGTGAAACAAGACAAATATCCAGAAAATGAGAATTAAAGATTTACGATTATATTCAAGATGATTTGAATTTAAACGTTAAAGTGTCTTGTAATAGTCTTTAGTTTATAAAAGAACTAGAATTCGCGCCTCTCCTGGCGGCCTTCGACCTTTGACTGCTAAACTCAAGTTCATCCTTGAGTCCAAGCTAACATTTGTGCAAAATTTGAAGAAATTCCTTTGAGGTGTTACTGAGATATTGCGTTCACGAGAATGGGACGGACGGCATGAAAACAAGATGGCCGACGTGGATAATCTTGACTTAAAAACCTGTTTCTTTGTTCGTCTGTGTGAGG
This sequence comes from Lates japonicus, assembly GCA_033238685.1. Taxonomy (NCBI): domain Eukaryota; kingdom Metazoa; phylum Chordata; class Actinopteri; family Centropomidae; genus Lates; species Lates japonicus. The sequence goes on from BRZM01000561.1 coordinate 85,123, forward strand.
GATGGGACTGATTTCCTTGTGAAACGTTTTGGAGACGACCCAGCAGAGTGCGTGTGAACACCAGCGGGATCAGCTGGTGTTAAAGCACAGGCTGCACTGAGGAGGCGGGACAGGAATGGAAGGGCTTAAGAGCGAGACGCCGCTGATGTCCGCGACCTCAGGGTCACCGCATTAAGGCTCATTAGTGAGGGCGATGATACTGTATCAACTGTGCCGGGCAGAGCCAAGCAGAGGCGACAGGCCTGTGGTGAGAGACATGACAGACTCTGTTATATCTCCAACAAATGAAGGGAAATCTCACAGTAAACCAGCTGATGTTGGTCCCGTTTAACCACTTTATTACAATACAACATAAAAATCTCTGGTTTTTGGACAAAACAAGCATCTGGAAGACGTCACCTGGGCTTTAGGAAATTATTACATGAATAGAATATTTTATAGAATATTTTATAGAGCTTCTCAGTTCAAGAATTTGCTGTTTTTTGCTCTTTTTTAGTTTTGGGGCATTGATCAGTCAAAATAAAGCAGGAAATTGTGACAGGCATTTTATGTTTTATTGTTGCTATTTTATTTTATAGTAGTTTTTTTTTCCTTCCTCTCTCCAAATTTTGTGTTTAGCAGTTGTACAAAGTTTAAATTGTATATATAAAGTTTAAAGTGTATATATTGTTGTCTACATGTTGGAGACATCTCCTGGACTCTGTGAAGCTGTGAGGAACATATTCAAAATGAAAATCATCGTCTTTTTGCAGGATTTTGTCATCTACCTGATGAGCGGGACGACCACCATCTTCGGCTGCTGCAGGGAGCACTGTAACGGCGAGGACGAGGAGAGGTTAAAGGTCGACATCCTGCTCTTCGCCCCCGACGTGTTGCCTCAGCACTGCTGCGTCAGACGCCTGGACTCTCAGAACCAGACATCGACGGGGGAGCACAGAAAGACTCTGACGATGCTGAAGCCTCTGCACGGAGCTCCCGTCACCAGAAACGGTTTCCTCCTCAAAGAGGAGGTGGAACTGAACCCGGGGGACTTGGTGGGTTTGGGGAAACACTACCTGTTCATGTTTAAGGATCCCACCAGCACATCCGGATCCCTAGAGACCCCTCCCTGGATGACCAGACTCTGCCCGAACTCTGACACAAAACCATCGTCGTCTTGTTTATCGTGTGGCTCCTCCATCGGCGCGAAAAGGCCTCACAGGAAGCCTCCTTGCTGGAGGGACCTGGAGGGCATGGAGGCGTCGCTGAGCTACGAGCTGGAGCAGGAGAAGAAAGTTCTGCGGCAGATCCTGGACTCGGCGGACCCGAGCGGGAACGAACCAAAGCTGACGCCGGCTTTCCTGCTGAGCCTCTGCGTCCTGCGCTCGGCCTCCACGTTTGAGCTCACGCACTTCAGGCAGCTGCTGCTCCGGATCGCCAGCCAGATCCAGCTCGTCATGTGGGTAAGGAACGAATCCCCCCCCGCCGCCCCACCATCTGCTCTTTCTTCTCCACCATCAGATAATTCACCTTTTTGTTCCGAGCTGAATGTTTGCATGAAATGGATATTTTCTTTATGTGTTCACCCTCTCAGGAGAAGACAAAGGAACTCGCGGCGATCCAGCCAGAAACGTGAGTAGACAAACACCTGACGACGCCTTGAGTTTTACCTGTAAAAGACGAATTAGAGTCTGGTTTACAGTGAAGTTTAACACACGCAGGTTTGTGTAAATACAGAGTTTCACTGTGTGGGAGGAGAAGCAGCTGAGAGTTTTCTCATGAACACTGGGCTACATTTTGTCTGTCTCAGCAAGTTGTCAAAGGTTGACGAACACTGGACTGTGTGGGCTTCAATATTAGTCATCCTATAACAGGAACTGAAGGTTTTTTTTGCGGTTGTTTTGACTTAAAAGGTTTATTTTTGAGATGGTTTCTTTACAAAGATTATTTTCACAATCAATTAATCACCAATTATATCCTTGGTGTGTCCACAGAATGTCAGAAAATGCTGGAAAATGCCAAAGTGGTCTATTTATTTGTACTTGTTTTATTAAAAAACCCAAAGATATTTCAGTTTACTTTCATACACATCAAAGAAAAACATCAAATCCTGCTGTTTGAGAAGCTGGAGCCAGCAAATGTTTGGCATAAAACAGTGATTTGATTTAGATTTTTTATCAATCGTGTAACTGATAAATAGTTACAGAAACACAGTTTATGCAACTTTTATTCAGAAAATATAAACTTCCAGCGTAGAGTTTTCTCATGAGCTCAGTTACACGTCATCATCACATTTTTTGTTTGAGGAAACTTAAATAAACTCACAATGAGAAGTGAATGAGAGATGGAAATTGAGTATGTTTAGAGGGATACAAGTGTAAGGTGTCTTTGTTGTAATTATTAATTATTTTAACTATCAAATAATCTTAATCATTTTTGATCAGTTATTTTGTTATGAAATGTCAAAGAAAATGTGAAAAATGTCCAACGAAACTTTGTTTTATCAGTTTACAGTCATATAATCCTCACTCTGAGGAGATGAGAACAGTTTTCTGAACAGTATTCAATCAAACCTGTTTCAGCACTAACCTCATTTTTAAATGTCTTTTCACACCAGGAGCTCCGGCGAGTCGCAGCCCGATCAGCTTCACCTCCTCAGCATGGACGAGCTGATCCCAGGTCTGCAGCCGCTGGTGCTGTGGATGGCCAACTCCATCGAACTGCTGCACTTCATCCAGCACGAAGTCCCTCAGCTGCTGCCCTGGAGGCAGGATCAGGAGGACGAAGGTGGTTATCACATCTATCAGACCTGCAGTGTGTGTATGTCTATTATTATTATTATTGAGACTTTATTTATATGTTTCTTCAGGTCTGTTGGACTCTGAGATATCAGCCACTCGGACAGCCTGTGAGGAGGCCATGACGGTCCTGGAGGAAGTCATCATGTTCACCTTTCAGCAGTCTGTCTACTATCTAACAAAGGTTGGCTGCCACACATTAATCTACAGTACTGGCCCAAATAGTGAAATCTAAGTAAGTTTTTATTGAGAAACTAGAATTACCGGAATTATAAAGCTCTAACAAAAACTCAGTTCTCAAAAACAAGAAAAAAGAAGCAATAAAAAAAGCAGGAAATATTCTTTAAAATAAGCAAAAATCTGTTTTGTTTTAAAAGTTTCGGTAGGAGAAATTGTCCTGTTCTGTTGGCAGATAATTTTGCTTATTTTAAGTATTATTCTCCCTGTTTTTGAGCTGAGCTGAGCTTTTCCTGTGTATATTTTTCTGGAAATTAGGTTTCAAAAACTGGGAGTAGTTTTATATTTGAGGACACAACAGTTTTGTGGTCATAACATTGGATTCTTCTGACTATCCTCTACAAAGAGTGTTGCATTTTGGGTTGTTTGCAGCTTTTGTGTTGCTATGCTAGCTAGTGTTTTCAGTCTGTTAAGCGAAATTATCTGCCAACAGAATAAGACAATTTCACAAACTTTTAAAACAAATAATTTTGCTTGTTTTATGTTTTATTTCCCCTTTTTCTAGCTTTTTTCTTGTTTTTGAGAAGTGAGTTTTAGTGGTGTATGTTTTTTATTAGGATTTTAGGTTTCAAAAAGTGGGGTAGTCTTATATTTGAGGACAGTTACGTGGTCATAACATCATATTCTTTTTGAATGGAGAGAACACCAGTGTAGCGCTGTCTTTGGTTGTTTGTAGCCTTCATGTTGCTATGCTACCTCATGTTTTTAGTCTGTTTATAGTGATTATTTCAGAGTTGGTCAACACTAAACATGTTACATTAGTGGCAGTTTAACATGTGGGAGTTGCTGAGGGATTGTGTAACGTGTTTAGCTGCCACGGAGGGAATAAGGTGATGATGAGTTAAGATGAGTTTGTAGTGTCTCCTCACATCAAGAATTGTATCGTCGCCGTCTTATAATCGGGCCGATAAGGTCTAAAGTCCATACGTACTTTTATATAATGACTTGAACTTGTTTCACGTCCTTTTGACCTATAAAATCTGAGCGTCGGTCACATGTGAAGCAGGAAATTGAACTGTGTAAACACCATTTTCTGTTTTCATTGAGCGTTTTCCAGACAGAAAACACAATAACTCTGACTCTCCGTCAGGAAAAGCCTGTGAGATAGTGAGCACGGTGTCTTTTCCACCGACTGGAATATAAACAGACACAATCTCGTCTCTCAAGGTTTCACTGGTTTGTTGAATAACAAAAAACAAAATGTCTGTGAGAACCAATATATGAACAGCTGAAGGTTCTCGGCTTTTCAGTCTTAAAGTTGCATCAGTGAAATGTTGGAAGTCAGATTTATTTACAGAAAGCATTTGATTTAAAATACAATTAAATAATTAGAGTTAAATTACTGTGACAAACAAAATCAAAACAATTTTATTGTTATATTAATGATTAATGGGACTCAAACCTGACTGTATAAAGGTGGGTGTTCAGCCATGAAAGTAGATGGGAAATAAGTGAAGGAGGGGATCTGGATATAGAGTATGAACAGTATGGAGTCCAAAGTATGCCATAAAAAGTTTCTATAAAAAAGAATAAAAATAAAAATAGATAAATGACATCATATAGAAGTAAATAAATAAAAACATTTAAAAATAGTAGATTATAGTTCCACTTTTTTAAACTTATAAAAAATAAGCAACTCATGGAGGATGCAGGGCTACAGTAAATCTGCAAAAATAATTAAAGATGCAACATAAATAGAGTTAAGATGCAGCTACTCATAAAGTTCAAAGAAAAATGGTTGAAAGAAACTATTAAAACCAAAATTTGTTAAAACATATATTAAAAATAAGCACCTCAGCTTCCTTCCCACAGGCTTTGGAAGTTTAAAACTTTTTTTTTTAAACATTCTTTAAAAACAGACACGTATATAAAATGAAAATAAAAGGGGCCTATGATAGAGCCTTGGGGTACACCACATAAAAAAAGAAATGATGAAAAATAATCTTAACTGACAGCTTTATGCCACTCTTACATCTGGATGACAACAGTCAGCTCTCCTGGTTTACAGCCCGGCAAGACTCTCCCAGACTGGATTTACGCAGCTTTCCCATGATAAAGTGACTCATTAAAACTGGTCTGGTTTAACTGCAGAGTCCAGCCGACGTCACCAAACAGCAGAGTCTGTAGAAACGCCACCACCCTGCATGGTGACCGCTTGAGGAAGGGAGGGAAGGAAGCAGGAACAGCCTGTGCTGTTGTTTTGAATTCTCATATTTCTGTTGCTTGCGCTCCAAAAATAACAGCTTAAACAGAAAAAAAGATACTTTACTGAACAGTATGCACTCTTCAGCTTAACCAGAGTTTCTTTTATGTGGCTTTTTCAGAAACACTTTGTGTTTATTTGTCACTCTCAGAGCTTGTTAGTCACTCAGCACTAGCAGAAACATATGCTGTAATTTCTCCCTTTAATTACAGACAGTATACTACAGTATATCTGCATGTGTTTGGTGGTGACTGTCCCTCTGTCAGATAGAAAAACAGGAGGAGGATTTGCAGCCATGAGCAGCAGTCTGTTTCCTGCAAAGGAAGACAAACTGTCATCAGAGAGACACCCAGCAGAGGGGGGACTATTAATTTCTAAAATGACAATGTACATTTTTCTACTTTGCTACTGGCTGCTTGAAGTGTATAGGTAAAACTGGGATATTGAAGACTTATTTTCCGTTTACCAAATTATATAAATTAATATGACAACATTATGGATAGGATTCACCACGAGAGATAAACCATTTATTTAAAGTAAGATCCTTTGCTTAAACAGAAAATAGCTATATTACAGACTCTGATTGGCAAAACGGAACTTTACTTCAAACCGAACCACATGAGTTCTTGGAGATACACGCCACTGTCTGGTTTGACTTTGCTTGTATTTTTGTGGCCTTTATTTATGTAAACCACTGGTCATGCTAACCAAACTAAACTTGGGTGAAGCAACTGTATTTCAGATTCTATTCCTGCAAAAGTTAAATTGTATTTTGTCAATGGAATCTGGTAGTGATAAAATAGCCTTCACA
>BRZM01000562.1:0-64247 GCA_033238685.1 Lates japonicus
ATTTACATTTGTGTGCACCCCTGGGCAAATATGATATTGTGTTGATTTTTGAAGTGAAAAGAAGTAAATACACTCATACACGAAACAGACATAAAACATGAAACTTTCTTCAAATGTAGTGTAACTTTTATTTTATTAACTTTAAAGAAAAAGATACAGTAGTTATGTCCAGTGCAAAAGTTTTGGCACCACCTCTCCCTTACTATAACATTAAAATGCTGCTTTATAAATCATTATTAACTATTTATTTTCCTACACATTGAGAACTCTAAATACTTTAAGGCAAAGGTTTGACACAAATACACTGATTTGCTTTCTAGCAGAAATGAAAATACGGCTACAGTCAGTAGGTTAGCATAGCTTAGCAGCTAGCCTGGCTCTATCAGATGGGAACAAAATCATAGTAACAAAATAGATTGTTGTGTCAATACTTTTACTTTTGTAAAGAATCTGAATACTTCTTCCACAACTGTTTGGTGCTTAATTATGCCAGCTATTATGTAGGTTAACACAAACATTACTTTGCATGTATTAAGAGAAGGACTTGTAAAGGCCGTGCACCATGGCTTAAACGGTTAGAAATGGCAGAGTCTGCTGGACAGATGTGTTATATCCGGTCAAACTGTCATTGCACACCAATCTGTCTCCTCTCTGACTTATCCAATGCAGCCGCACACAAGGAAGTGTAAGGATAAGAGACTGCTAACCACAAAGCCAAATAGGACATTCATGTTAAAGGCGAGGAGCATGGATGGGAAAATGCATCACATTCAATAACCATTTTTCCCCAAAAATGTCTTTTCATCTCAGTGAAATGTTGGGACTATTACCCATAAGTAGTGGTACAATTATTGTACACGCACGCACACACGCACACTCACACACACCATCCAAACTAGAATACAATAGGACGATAGGACAAACAGGAAAAATCATGGAGATTTATTATTTTCTCCACAAAAGTGTACCCTGGTATTGTACAACTCACATTTTGATCTGGTCACATATTGACCGGTCATTGCTTTAGCAGCATCAAGAAATGTCAAAACATATTTTGCATTTTTTTAGATCTCACTGTTGCATAAGGTTCAAACTGAATATTTGACCACATTAAAAACAACACAAACTCTCACACAGTATCATTCAACTCAGGTCAAACCACAGTTGACACTGACAACTACACTGAGACTTTTCACAGGTCATAATTAGTGAGTGTCTTCCAGCCTGTTCTGATAATGTGACAAGCTGGAAATGATGGACCCAGCAAAGCCAATTGGGACTGTCCTGTTAAGGATATAAAATGGCCAGTAATTTGGCAGCTGTACTTGTTTTTTTAACAGTTGAGATTAATATAATTTACTGCTGACTCAGTTAGCTCACTTCCATGCAAGGCTTCGACAAAAAGCAGACTGGCCTTAGAGTGACATCGACCGCAATCTCACATGATTATGCAGCATATATAAACTGTCCTCTTTGTTCATCATTAATCTTTGATATTTTCAGCAACTTTGATTACCTTTACAGTGGGTCCCAGTGGAGCAGTAACTAGCCTGGATGATTTCTGCTGCTTATTTCCACCTCTTCCCATCTCTGCGCCTTCTCTAGTCTCTCTTTTGCCTCACCACTCCCTGTGTCCACCACTCTTAAGTGCAGCTTTTGTCTCACTGTGTCGTCCTTGTGTCTGGTTTTGTCTCCCCAGAGAGCAGTTTCTAAAGTCCAACGCCCAGCTCACCTTCCGCTGTCGTCAGCTCCTCTCTGAGCTTTCCTACATCTATCCCATTGATGTGGTGAGTTGGACCTGATGGTACATGGCTGCATAACACGTTATTGACAGGGCAACTGCAAAGAATTACGTGGTTACACAGCCAAGGCTTTGATAAAGCAGAAATGGTGCAGATAGTTATGTAACCTTTTTTATTCTAAAATAATGTCTAATTCTGAATGTCAGTGCCACTTAAGAAGATCATTGAAAGTCATCACCTCTCTTTTAAACTTGTTTCTTTGATAAACATTATCGTTAGTCAGCTGCAAGCTGGTGTTTTGTCCCACGCTGGTTTTCATCTTGTCTGCGTCTGTTTGTGCTGTCTGATCATCTTTAACATGAAACCTTATTTAAATTCACAGGCTAATCAGTCAGATTATGTCATCTGCGGAGTGAAGCTGCCAAACTCTGAAGACTTTCAAGGTAATTCATGATGTGCCTGCTTGTGTGTTTCAGGGTTACAGGAGGATAAGCTGTGGAAAGGCATGCAGAACAAATGTTTTGTCTTAGCTGTAATGCCTGTGGTTATATAGAGATGTTTGGCAAAGCAGAGCAATCTTTTACAGTTTGAAGGCAGATGATCTCATAGATACAGTATCTATGATATCATAATTTTGGCTACTACAGATGGCAATTACAGTATTACAGTCTTTATCATGCATAAATAACATGGTTTTATAATTACTGGTATGTAATTTTAATGCATAAAAGACTTAATGACATAATTGTATCATCAATAGTGAGTCACTAGTTTTACTACCTGAGAGAGGTTGACACCCTTCTTTACTCTGGCTAGTTCTATACAATCAAAATCACAATTTATCCTCACATGACAGCATGTCTTTTCTCAAATATGTGAGCTGAGTCACATGCACACATGCACAAACCTTGCTGGGTGTATTTTTGTTTCTTTCATTCTTTTTTTTCTTCTGATATTATCATTAATCACTTCAATTCTCAGCACAGTAAAATAAGAGAGACAGAATCATTAAATAAAATTTACCATCAAGTGTTGCTGTGATACAAAACACCAACAAAGAGGAGGGAGATTGCTCCATACTGATTGAGCAAAAAAAATGGAATAAAAGAAAGAATCTGGGAAAGTTTGGAGCCCTGTGTGAAGATTGGGTAGAGAGGGAACTAGGTTGAGTTGCATTCTTCTGGTTTTTGAACACTTAGCCTTTCTGATCTCTTGCTGGCTGCTGATGGAGGAGTTGTTCAGCACTACCACAGTCTCATTGAGTCTTGTCAAAAGATGCTTTTGAATCTGTTTCCACCACCCCAGTGAGACAGCCACAAGAACCACATGGTTTAATATCAGAGACTCAGTATTTGGCAACAGAACATTAAAAAAAGTTTTGTCAGCAGGCAGTCAGAGCCACAAAGCCCTTGTTATCATGTTGGTGGGGAAGGTTAGAGTAAGGGTCACGCTGTATGTGTCGTGATAAATGGGATTTGCTGTCACAGCAAGGGAAACTTGATGACTTCATGACTTCTCAGTTGCTCAGATGAATTGAAGGGGGGTGTGTTGGGGTGGGGGGGTGACTGAATGGGTAATGAATGATTAGCTTTGGTCTGCACTACTTGTCTAATACTGAGAACACACCCGCCACTGTCCACTCAACATTCTCTAGCTCCCTTTCCTCACAGCTGGTGAGACCAAGCAGGCCCCTGAACCCATAATTCAAAAATACCGCTCCCAATCTCCTCCACTCCCTGCTGTCACCCTCCACCTGTTAACATCTTTTAAGAGTGCACACAAGTGTGCACAGTAGTGACAGACAGCCCGTTTGCTTTTTCAGTGATCACTTGTTCCCATAAGGTGGAGAGCTGTGTCTGCCTGCCAGTCCTGCATAGGTGGACACCTGGCAGTGAGTAAACTACTGAGCATGTGCTGTGGCAGAAGATAAAAGGGCTAACAGAGAACATCCTAATGCATTTACTGCTAACTACCCTTACTCAAATGCACTCCCATCTGGTCAAGTGGCTTGTGGTTTGTGAAATGCAATCCCAATTAATATTCACTCTCTAACAGCTGTGACCATTAGACATCTTGCAAAGACATGTGCAACATGTAGAGACCTTGGATAGAGAAGCATGTTTTACCCCTCCATTATACCCCATTGCTGACGCCTACTCTCATTTGTGTGAGGTCTAGCCTGAGACAACCTGCTCAAGTCCAGAACTGTCTGGATGGGTGTTGAAGTCAGTTTAAAAAGGGCTACAGGGGACGATGTTCCACATTAGAGACCAGGGTCAGAGTTAGTTGGAGTCCTAATCCCACTGAGGGTCAAAGTGGAACGGGATGGCACTAAAGTCCGTCTATGTTTTACATTTAACTAAGCCCACCTTGTCAGCTCAGCCTGACCCAGGTATCAGCTGTCTCCAGTTGCACCCTAAGGTGTCACTTATGGTGGCATGTACTTAAGTTGACCTAATATTCCCGTCAGTATGACGCATCACCCAAAAGCGCCAGAGGCCAGGAAGGTGTTTACTCCAGGTACTTTAGTTGCTGTGGAGTAAAAAATGCAGGAAAAAGTTTGATATAAAGCAGGCTTTTTGTGTTGAATTGAAAAACACACAGAATGAGCCATGGAGTTGACCACTCACTATTGCCATAGTCTATTATTTCAAAGCATTAAGATAAAAACCACTGTGATTTAAAATCTTTGCCTCAAGCAGTGTCCTGCTGCTGTTTGAAAATGTGAAACCACTTAGCGTGTTGTCTTGAAACTGTTTCTTGTGCTTTAAGTGAGATAGTTTGCTGTTTCTTTACCCCGTCAGAAAATGTTCAGAGGCATCCAGTTTTCCATCCTTAAAGTTATTTGGGCTCAGAGGGGATAGTTATACGCGATGCTTCTGCTTCTCAAGCACATATCTCAGAGAAATTGGGTATCCCACTGCAGCCAATGTTTTTCAGTACTATGTGTGCTGTGCCACATTCTGTATCACTTTCAAAACACTTTCCCACATGAATGCAACTGCTCTTCCTCCTGTGAATACTTGGCTACCAAGCTATCTCTGGTTGGATGTTTATACATTTTTGTTTGGATTCACAAGATGTGGACATGGTTTATGTAAACACAATTTTCCCATGTAATGAAAGCATATTCCAAACAAAACATGCTTTGAAGTGTTTGATATAATAAGATACTGACTTGGGGTGATTAAATGCTGCCATTTTGAATTTCACTTGCTTATAATAGGCTTTGTGGTTTTTGTGTGTTGATGTTGATCACCTTAAAAACATTTAATTTCTGCTGAACAAAGTGTTTTTTTTTTTTTTTAACTTTGTGTCCCACAGCAAAGGATGATGGGAGCGTGGCAGTTGCCCTGGGTTACACAGCACACCTGGTCCTGATGATCTCGTGCTTCCTGCAGATCCCTCTTAGGTATCCGGTGATCCACAAGGGTTCACGTTCCTCCATCAAGGACACCATCACTGACAGACTCACCGAGAAGGAGAGAGAGTAAGTAGGCTGAGACATGGAAACACCAAACATCTAATCCTCAGAAATTCACATGCATCTCTTTTATCGAAAATGTTGATCTACAAGTTTCTAAGTTTTCCTTGCTGTACAAATAGTACATAGTAATACTCAATAACAATCAAAGTGTAGGTGTGTGTGTGTGTGTGTGTGGTTTTAATTAATGATGCTCTCTTGTGGCTGATGTTTGGGCATACTGTAGCTCTTACCCAGCCTTGTGTGGACTGTATGATTAGTTCCACTTTCCCAAAATATTTGGATCACATTGCACTGATGTTCAGATTAGCTGCTCTATTTTCACGGCTGTGAAGTGTTGTGGATATGAAACAAGCCTTGCAATTCATTTACTGTTAAGACCACATGTGTTCTTAACACAGCACTGACCTTTTTATAACAGGGTGATTCTACCAGCGAGTGCAAACTACATGCATGGGGGAAATGCATACAGAAAGATACTGTGAATAAGCGCTTTTATACAGTCTTAAAATGAATTTTTGATTGCAGTGAAGACAGACCTTGCCTGATAGAGTATAATCATGACTGTAATTGTTTTGGCTAGATTTGATGATGGTAAGTCAGGAAACAAGTCATTTGTTTAAAAAAGCGTTTTCTACAAAAATAGGATTATTATGAGTAATTATCAGTTAATACAAACATGTGAAGGGTTCAAACAGACTGTTGCTGCACCCAACAGTTTTGGCAACAGTGGTGTCTTTATTATTGCATATAGAGGTTGTAAACCTACAGTAATTGAATAGGACCTTATTAATTTCTTTATTAAAGCAAAGTATTTTATATTCACTTTTACTTCCCATTGTTTTATAGTACACAGTTAGTTAGTGCAGATATAAATTGAATTTTCATGGGAGTTTGTGACCCTTTCCTCACGGGATGATACAATTTTATCACCTTTACACCATTATCAATACTCATATACAGTACAGGTGCAATATGTGTGAGCCATTATATTTTAAAATAAACCATGTGTCAGTATGTATAGAAAAAATGGTCAGCAAACATTTGCAACACTGTAACTGAAAGACATAAATGACAATTTAGGCATAACATGTTATATAGTTATACCAGTTTATTAAAGGTAGTGTTCTACAGTGTTGTACCATCTTAGTCCCTGTGTGAAAATAATTGTATTCATCCCACATTTTGACCATAAGGTTTTCATCAAGGTGCAGTGTAATCACCTCAAATGTTGGATAAATAAATACATTTCCACCTTGGTACTATGATTGTGCAACACTCTAGAATGTTCCCTTTGAAAAATGTTTTAACTATATTAGATTTAGAAAAAGTACAAAGCCTCGAGACCAAAGTACATTTTTCAGTCACAGTATTGAGAATCTTTGGGAAACAGAAATCGCAGAACAACTTTTGGCTCAGCACCTGGGCGAGAAAGATGTGCGTATTTTTCACACTGATTCCTAAGATTGTGCAACCCATTTCATTTGATTCCAACCTCTCCCTCATTGCCAGCATCTCTCAAGTGTTGGTAATGTGCTCTGTCTCGTTCCATTATCTGAGTTTTAGTATCTTGACATAACTGGAATAAATATAAAAACATGCATCAACTTGAACTCATATTTGTTTTGTATCAAAACATTTACCGTCATGATCACTCCCAGAACTTGTTTTTCTTTTCCCAAACCTGTTTCTGCATACTTTCAAATCTTTACTTAGAGATTGAAGAACTAAAATTTGTTTTATATTTATTCAGTAGTCTTGTGTTTATGTAGTCAGATGCTATATTATCACTTTGATTTGGTAGCAAATGCATGTGACTCTGTCTGTCTTAGTTGGGCATGTGCAAAGTGTGCAAGATTGAATATTTGAATATTTTTCACCACAACACCACAATATTTTTTCATTATTATATTTTTTTCAGTTTTGCAAACTGCTGCATACTATCTGACAATAGGGGAAATTTGCATTGTTGTATCTGTTGAAAAGACAAAACAGTTAAATACTCTCTGGAAAAGATGGCCCATGAGATGAAAGAGCCACTAATCAGACATTTCAGCTGGTATTCATATCTGATACCCACAGTTGAGATTCAGAAAGCATTTAACATTTTTTACATTGCTAACAAGAAAGCACATATGGCAAAACCTTGAATACTTGCTGGGAGTTTGTTTCATCACTTAATGATCATACCGTCCTTTTATTTCCACTTAGTTTATTACTTTTAGTAATCTGTCAAAACCATAGGAACCACATCAAATAACGCTGCTGCCAGATTTCAGGGACGTGGAAGATTGTCGTCAATGAGCTGCCTGCCTCATTGTATTTTATCCTCTTCAAGGCCCTATATTTAAGATTTCAACAGGTCATAAATTCAGCTATTAAATGGTACCATGTATGCACAGAGCAGTAACTTAGGGAGTTTCACACTGTTTACCTAATCTAAGCATTTTAGGTCAGAGCATCAGCAGTGGAATCCATTTTTAGGAAGGGTGGAAATGGCCAAAGCAGCCCTAAAACCTACAGAATGCACCATGAGACTTTCAAAACCTCTTGAAAATTGTTATCAAAAGCTTTCCAAAAATAAATGTAGGGCAGGTCTATGAATGGGGTATTTCAGTTAAGATGGAATATGTTTTTTGTCACCCTACTCTGATAATGAAGATTGCTTGAAAATGTATGAAGTGCATATATTTAGCAGCACACGCTGACCTTACCATGTGCTAAGTAACATCTGGAAAACACAATTCTTAATCTGCTGTGAAAGTGTCTCAGAGTTGTCTGGATATTTTTTTATGTTGAATCTCTACTGTTTGTTCATATATCAGCAGAGACAGTAACAGGGATGTGTGACCTGATGTGATACCTGTCCAACTGTTCATGTGTTTTTCAGCCACATGTTTTGGTCAGGGTGACAGCCATCTTTGGTAAACTAGATTACAGTCACTGCAGTAACAGTAGTTTGCTTCCTTTGCAGTGCAGAGTACAAGAGGGATTATATTTGTCTTCATCACACCCCTCCACTGCAGCCTATCCTGTCCTCCATCAGCTGGTGGTAGCTGCAGTATTCTGTTTATAAGCAAAAACAGACACATTCCAGGAGGATCTGAATAGGATTGGATGAAATATCAAAAATATGGGCCTCTCTTGAGCACATTTCTTTAAAAGCCTACTGTGCATTATTTGGAAACTGTTTTGGAACCCACCATCTTAATTCACTTTTCCCGATCTGTTTCTTACTAACATAATTATTTTAGATGCAGTGTCCCATTATTCCTTGTGTCTTTTGAATGTACAGTTTTGAAGGGGAAACAGTTTAGCTCTGAGGTCCTACAGTCACTGAACTTCTCACCTTGTCATGAAACACGAGGCCACTAGAGATAAGTTTAATCTTTAGTATTGAGAAATTGTTCTCTCAGCACACAACTACAGTCCAAAGGGAAAGTTTTTCAGTACATAACCAGAACCAGATATACAGTAGTGTTGACATACAGTATTTAGAGCATTGTCAAGTTTTGATTTGAGACTTGCTCTGGTGTTTCGGGTAATTTGTTTCTTTTGTCTTATTAGGCGTCTTTTACAGTGATGACCAGTGCTTTTTCAATCTTTGACTCATTTACTACATTTGATGTAAGATGTCAGCTGTGTTATACTGTGGCACATCTATGTGATGTGGAAACCTCCAACTTCTCTCACCTAGTCAGGTGATGGATATTTAAATTAAATATCTGATGAAAGCAATTACTTCCCTTTGGAAATTGTTGAGATTTTGTTATTGTTTCCCTGGTTTTAGTTTTCTATGAATGCAGATGTGTTGTTGGTGTATTGTGTTGTTGGTGTGGGCTAGGCTTCTGGATTCAGAGGCACCTCAAAATATGAGGTGTTCAGATTGGGCGTACCAACCACTTTGGAGAGAAACCTCAGGACAGATTCTTGTTTTTGCATCTACAGACCTGCAGAGCTTGGACAGGAGGTGCTGTCTTCTTAAGCTGTTTTGTTTTGCCCAAGGTAACAACGTGAATTTCCCTTTTTCAATTTACTCAGGTGTTCAGAGAGTGAATAATGAAGCTCTGCTGAGACTAAATCACAGTGCCCATTATGTGCCTATATCTCTATCACACGCCAGGGCTGTAACCACTTTGCTTCCTATCTCCACAGCATGACATCATTTTTGTTAAGCACTATTAACGATCGAAAAATACTATGTTGACATAGAAAGCATCAAATTATAAACTGAGAATCTAACTTCACCTGGGGCTTTGCCACGGTCATTTGTGTAAGTCATGAACTGTACAGGCACTGTAATTACAGCACGGGCCAATGTAATAAAATTATTATTTGTATGTGTTATGGTTGTGTAACTATGCATCAAGTCAGAATGAAAAACCCTGCTGCGTTATGATAATTGCACGCTTGGGGCACACATGCTCAGGTATGTATATCTACATTCCACACATGCAAGACCCCCTTCAATAAGTGGGGGGGGGGTCAAGAGGAATATTATACTGTGTTCAGCAGTGTTGCTTTGTGGATGTGGGTGGATATGATTGCCCCCCTCGGTGAATACAGTGTATACTGTAGGTTCAAAGCAACTGGAAGAGGTGAATATAGCTGAAACTCTAGCGTAATGCTTTCACACGTTAACTCTTCACATCATGGTCTTGTTATCAGCATCTGCTATTTTATTTTGAAAGAATATAAGAAGAATTTTCACACATTTTCTATGAAGTGTTTATTGGTTGGAAACTGAACAAATATGGCCACTTTGAAGCACTTTTGAGCCTTTTGAATTTTGGGTGCTGTGTTTTTCAGAGGACTTTAAAGGAGCGACTTTGGGGTTATTTGAAACCTGGATAGTGAAGTATTTAAATCGGTAAGAAAGGAAATGCAGGCCACAAGTGGATGTTTAATTAGCAGCCAGAAATCCTCACCACTCTTTTGTTTCTGTTCTCACCTTTTAATGTTCTTTGTTTCAGTTGCTCACAGTGTAGCCAACCCTGAGTGTAACCCTATATGGGTCAACAACTCCTGTGTTTACCAGTGCCGCTGTGTGCTGTACTCTCAGTCCAAAACAAGTCACTCCTTATCCTCCGTTAAGGCACATGGGAGTGATGTGTGAATAAGCCGTGACACTTTCACATCCCCATTTGTCATACTAAGAAGACAAACAGCTGGGAGAAAGTGTGTGAGAAAAAGAGACATTAGCACAGTGAGTGAGTGGCCATCTCTCTGTGTGGGTGATTATGTCATGACAGCAGCTGGAGTGGCTCACTGGGAGTCACTTTACACATTTCCAGTCCTACCATTCAGGATATTTACACCAGCGTCCACTAACAAAAAATAAACCTGTAGGCTGTGTGGCTGTTGAACACCAAAATCCAGCAGCGCCCTAATGTGTCCCTGAGTGGGGCCAAACACTCCAGCAAACTTTTAACCCCCCTCCACATGTTTATGACCCCTGAGGCCCCAGTGGGCTGCAGACACACAGCGAAATGATGTGTGGGGAGACGGAAAGCAACTAGCTGAGCTCTAAAAGTGTACAAAAAAGGGGTGATTAAAGTGTCGGAAAGAGGCAGCCAGTGGTGATAAGTGAGGTGGCTCGGGATCAGTTTCTCAAAGTGTGGTAGGATTAGCAAGCAGTCAGTCAGTTATAATGGAATGCGCATAGGAACCTTATTCTGTTTTAGTTGTGTGCTGCAATGTAGGCCCCTTTTGAGTGGTAATTGTCCTAACCCTGCTTTTGCAATGAGACAAATCATTGTGCTCGTTTTAGATCTGCACATCCTTTTAAGTAAGGCTCACTATCTCTGTTTTGTGGCTCTACTACTGTACCTAGTGTGGATCCAGATTTCAGTAGCTAAGATATTTATTGTTTAGTCTTGTTTATCTTTATGAGCACTGGCTACATTTGAGAAAGAAAAATGTGTCATTCTTAGCCTGTTAATTGGAGTGTTACGTTTTACCTTTTGAGTTTGGCTAATATCATTTTATTCCTCTCCACCTGGGGGGTTTGAATAATGGCTGCCTTATTTCATATAGTTTGATATTTTACCACAGGAAAGAAAAAGAGTCAAGGCATATGTCTGAACTGTGTGACCCTCCAGCACTTGGGCACAGACCAGAGTTTAAAACTGGCCCTGAAAGAATGTTTGAAAGTGAGGTGTGGAAGACGACTGGTCTGTTTGGCACACAGTATGATGTAGCCTTTTTGGGATCTCCAAGTCATCCTCCTCCCCGTCAGAGATATTTTCTGAAATCAGTGGACTCTAACGACATGTTGCTCCCACATTTTGTCCCATGGAGAGCACAGTTCCAGTGTTTCTGATTGCATGGGGGAGAAGCAGGGAGATGCGATCCAGATGTCCAGTGTTTGATTGAGTCCAGAACCCAGCCATTAAAAGCAAGCTCTGCCTCATATAGTCTTTCGCCCAAAGCTTTGAGGCAAATCACCTTTTTTAAAAATGTACTTTCTTTATCATTAGCTAAGGGAAAAACGGATGTGGGATTTACACATCACTCTTTGGTTCAGTCACAAAAGAAACTTGGTGGAGGTAGTGAATGTGAATGCCAGAAGAGGGAGGCCAGCTTAAGACGAGAGGAACCTGTGAGCTCCAAGAAAAGAGGTTATTGTTTCGGGGCTTCAGCGGTTTCATGTCTCTTAACATGGACCATGTGCACAGAGGGAGAGGGGGAATTACACCCAAACTACCCTGTCCTGCCTTAGGTTGCACAGCAGTGACAGGGAAAAGCACTGTGAAACTGCAGGGCAGGTTACACATCCTTCACAACCTACATTATAGGATAGAATTTGGCTTTGTAGTCCTTTAGCGTTAGTAGTTAAACAGTCAATTCACCCAAATTAGAAAAAGGCACACTTTCTATTTCACCCTTGAAGTGTTGAGCCATTCAGATAGGTTTGATTTAATCTGCAGAGGTTTTGAAATATGTGTCCTGAGATTTCTGCTGCCAATACTGTACAATACTTACCAGCTGAAAAAGATTGAATTCCATTGATAACTTCTCTTCCTTTAAATGTGCCTTCTTTATTGTCTTCATGCACTACAGTACAGACAAATGTTACAACAGTATATCAAGTGTCAGCTTTAACTGAAATCAGAGACCTTTGTGGTTTTGGTGCAATATTCATCTGTGTTTTTTTCCTCTATTAACAAATATGATATAATGTAAATATAATGTATAGTATAAAATAAGAATTTGAATTACATACCACTGGGTTCAAGACTGCACATTGTCTGGCATTGCTGAATAAACCCTGTTATCCAAGCAGTGTCATATGCATGTTTGGTGGTGGTTCAGTTGCATAGTTACTATATTCTTCATAGAAGAGATGACTGAGGCAATCAACTTGAGAGCCAGAGAGCTTAAATCAATTTGAACAAATAAGCTCATTATTTAGGTCTGTATGTCAACTACAAAGACACCCTGGGACTGGACGGAATGTTTAGTTGTCTTTTGAGGTTTTCTGCCAAATCACTCAAGGACAATGGCAGGAACGGTATGTTTATAATAGCTCTGAAGAAGTCAAGGAGTCTCCTCTTGGTTGGCAGGTTAGTTGCATGAGCAGCCCTTCATCTTGGAGCCCTGCTGTTGTGCAGCCCATTCAAGCAGTCTTTGTCCATACTTCATTAAAAAGATAACAAGAAGCATCTGTGCTTTCTGAAGGATGCTGTAGGTTGAAAGGAATGGCCCAGCCAGCTGAGAACAGTCCATAGTATTGTATATTTGTTCATACATTGAGAATATACATGTAACAGTCTTTATGTCAGTGTCAGCTCTTGCCCTCTTTTTAGAATAGCGGCATGACTGAAGGCGATGTTGGTCTGCTGGTCCGTCTGTCTTTCGGTCCACATACTTCCCAGTGACTGCTGACTTTGGTGATCCCCTGACCTTTCTTCTAGCGCCACCATGCAGTTGACGATTGTGATTTTAAGTGAAATGTCTCCACAGCTGTCATCAAATTTACACTACATTTACAAATTACAGGAACTTCCTTGAACTTCCTTGACTTTTTACGTAGCACTATTTTCAAGTCCAAATTTTGATTGGTTTATGACCAAATACCTGCAAAACTAAAGACATTACCACAGCCTCAGCTGTACTTTGTGTTTAATGCTAATTAGCAAACACTGGAATGCTAACATTGTTAACTAAGATGGTGAACTTGGAAAACATCAAGCCTGCTTAGCATCAGCATGTTAGCATTGTCACTGTGAGCATGACAAAATTACCATTTAGCTCAAGGCACTGCTGTGATTATACACATTCTCACAGCTGTAGGGATGACTGTAAACTCTTTTTATACCTCTCTGTTGAATTAACGTAAGTTGAAGGGAATGCAGCTACACAGTATCTACGTCGTAACCTGATGTGCACCTCCCTACACATCGTGGCGATGCACACTGTGATTGGCCTGCTTGTTTGGCTTATACATATCTCGCAGTGGCCGAACAAGCACAGAAAACTTACCCTCCAGTCTGCATCAGCCAGTTCAGTGGTTGTATACATCTTTTCCTCCTTTCGACATCTTCTCTCTTTTCTGTGTCACACTAATTTCAGTAGAAGTAACTGCTGTTCAACATTTATTAGGCCACTTGCATAGGCTGCGCTGTAGGCTCTGTGTCGATCCTATGCAGAAATATGACCCAAGCTTAAGTCTTGTTAGTAACACTATGGTCATGGAAAGTGTTCACCTGAGGCTGCTGTGAGGTTGGAATATTAATTCTAAATAGGTGTTAATATAATAATCTTTTGATTAAGGGTCAGATGCATGTCATTTTTAAAGACCACCACTGGGTTGAAGTGATGATCTGCTTTTTGGCTCGTGAACACTATGTGGGGTGATGGTCGGACTGAGCCGCTCATCTGCATCTCTGCTTGTGATTAAAACAATGGAGGAAAACAAAAGGAACGGAAAGAGTGTGGGGGTTGGGAACTGGGGTCAGCAGACCCCTGGATATTCTTAAGAGCAGTGATGAAAACCCAGTGTGACAGAGCGAGCAACCGCCACATCACTCAGGAGACACTTTAACGGCATAGACCAAGATGGCGAAACGGTTATACTGGGGTCTTAAGTGCAGCAGCGGTCATTAAAATAGCATTCACTGACAGATGCTCAGTGTAATCATTTCTCAGATATTGAAAATTACAGCTCGCTGTGATTTATATAGTAACCACTGCCATTAGAGCTTTGACAGTTGCAAGGCAGGTGTTTTTTTAAAAAGCAGGCCCAGATGATTTATGATCCTGCGCCATTTGAAATTGCACATTAAAGACATTGTGAAACTCACAAGAACCCCCCCCCCCCATACCACCACCAACATTAAAACAGGGCTTAAGTACTGGCCAAGCTTTGTCTCCACCATGTGCAGAACTGTTGTTTTGCACATTTGGAGTATTAATTAGGACGTCTAAACAGGCAAGCCAACATATGTGGAGACCTCAGCCTGTGTATACATTACAGCAGGTCAGCCAGTCACTAGGAGTCTTCCCACCATATTCTCATGAACCTTGGTATAGCTGAGCGCGACCACCCACCTGCAGGTCTGTGTCCTCCTTTACACTCCTCTGTTTAATACAATGCACCCAAGAGGTAAGAGAGACCAGTCTAATATACTAGAGCATGCTTAAACATACATGCTCTCTAGTTTGCGCAAGAAGCACCCACTGACCTTGTGGCCTTGTTTTTCTAATAGATTGCTTTTAACAGGGCTGCCTGGAGAGACAATAACCACTTTAACTCAAAAAACAGAGCCAAAATGGAGGGCGCTGAGTCCACCTCAGCTTTGTCATCGCTGTATTGTAAAACTTCAGAAAGAAATGCCAGTTTAAAATAGACAAGGTGTACAAAGAAAAATGCATATACAAAGTTTTAACTACAGTCTAGTCCACAAATATGGCCACTTTAACCAGAGGCTATAAAAGATGGCATGTGCTGCTGACACCTCATAGGAGGCCCCCTGGGAGCAGTCCAAAGAGACAGTGTAGACACTGGTGGTGTTGGATCACTCAAAGAAATATAACTTTGCCCTGATATTAAAAGATCCTTCAACTGGGCAAAAGACAGGGCAAGGAGCGGTTTTTAAAAGATGTGGACAGGAACTATTGCTTCATCTCATCATTGTAGCTGTATGTTTATTGGTTGTTTCCTTCTTTTAACAAGAGTCCCTGCTTTATATTTGAAGGTTGTCTGTGTGGAGAATGTGTGTCTAGACCCTGCAGTTAAAGAGCTGGCAGACCGGGGCTGTACATATTCTCACTCATAAAGACGGGGGACTTTCCTGTGAGATGTAGCTTTTGTCTTTTTACAATTTCATGGCTCCGCGCTTATTAATTACATATTTTTGTGTCTATAGACAGCCAGCCATCACATGTTAACTATCCTGTGGTGTGATTGCCCTGAAGTGTAGAAGAAAAGAGAAGGGCAATTTTTTTATGACAGAGAAAAAAAAAGTGACAGATTTACTTCTGCTCTTAACTCACTGTCATTTCTTTTTCATCTTTTTGTTCAGTGCATGCAGAGTTGAATATTAGCTAAATGAAAGCAGCCTTCATGTCTCAGTAATCAGTCTTTTAAATGGATGCTAAAGTGAGTGGGTGTGTTGATTATGGTGCCTGTCATATTCAGTTTGCTGTGTTAGTTTTGCAGACATGACCCTTCAACAGAGCTGCCACTGAGGGGAGTGGGAGAGGGATGTGCTGACGGAAGAAACGGCTTGATTAAGGAAAGTGAGGAAATACGAGGAGGCCTGCTGAGATAGAGATGATTTGATTTGATGTAAATGTACAACAGAATTAAACAAAAGACCCAAAACGCATTGTTCACAAGGTGTAAGAAGTGAAGTAAGCCTGACCTCATTTAAAAACAACACACAAACAAATTGTTTTGCGTCAGTGGGAAAGCACAATTAGTGCCACAAACAGTACTTCTCCAGCATGTGTGCAAATCTTTCTGGTTTGTGTCTGTTTATTCTGGACCCTCCATCCTGCTGGACTGACAGGGTACTGATTTTGGCCTGCATATTCCTTCAGGACTGTAATTTATTTTATCCTGTTTAGTGTAGTGGACTGCTTCAGTTTATGCCGCTGCTGATGGCTGAGTGATTAAAGATGGCGTTCTGCCTTCTCTTACTTTTCTTCCTTATGTCTCTCCCATACACACACCACTTACATTCCTACTGTCAAAGCAAAAAATGATAGGAATGGCTATTTGTCCCCAAGGTTGATCCCAAAGATCTCCGGAGCGGAGTTAGGTGAAAACTGAGAAAGAAGGAAAAGTAACTTTAAAAGTGCTTTATGATTTATTCTGACTTTTCATCTTTTATACTTATTTTGATGCTTACTTGGTAAGGTCTCTTTGAAAATGTCTAAATCTTAGTGGGCTAAACCTGGTCAAATGAGATAATATGTAAAATAATAAAATGTCCTCACGTGATTTGCATGCTCCTTTGGTACCTTCTCCCTTCCCCCCATCATCAGACTTCCTCTCTCGTTTCTCCCCACTGCTGTGTAATAATATATTTGACTTTACTGGACGTCCCCGGGAGGAATTCCTGGTGTTTGGTGAACCGGAGTCGCTCTAGTGTGATTTCAGACACAGTGGACAGCAGTCATTAATCACTTCACTGTGACGGAGCCTGTGTGTGTATTCATGTGTTTGCGTGTGTGTGTTGGAAGTGGCTCTGTTTTCTTTTTCATGCATGTTCATCAGCAAACAAATCCTATCTGTTCATGGGGAAATGATATTGGAAATGCCAGCGGTGTGAGGGGAATGCTTGTTGTGTTGTTCTTCCTCTCTCTGTAAGTTATTTCCTAGTGCTGAGATATGACCTCTGGCATGTCGCTTTCTCTGTGGGGCCCTGGCTGCATGTCGGGGATATGGAGGACCAGCAATCGGCTGGCTGTGTGGCCCTCAGGCCACAGCATCTCACTTTTTGCTTTTTGCCAGCGTTTGCAGCAACATCCTGTTAGAATTCATTCTACAGCTAGAATGATCGCCATCTGTTAAGACTTTACTTCAGAGTTGCAGTGTAATGTGTGAGTGAGGAGGTGTTTAGAGTGAGCACTAGGTCAGAAAGTTTCTGAGATCTCCAGACAGGCTCAGATATAAATAGGACAAACCAAACTTGCAAGAAATTGATTAAAGCCAAATTAAAGAAACAAAGACCTCATGTTGAAAATAACTTAATGTCATGTTAGTCAAGTTCATGTTATCAAGGGCAAATGCTTTGCAGCTGAAATTCTGAAACATAGGTGTCATCACAGCATCAAGATCTGGCCTTCAACTTGCCACAGGCACATCTAAATCAGTACAGGAACCTGCAGGGTTGTAGTGCCGTTAACATGATCTCAGCTGACAGTAGAGTCCAGTGAAGTGCCTGCACAGATGAAGTGTATTTTCTGCTGTATTCTCCCTTTGCCTCAGGCACCTAAAGGTCACAGAAAGAGGGGGTGAAGAGCCCCATGTCTGCACTCACGCAGGATTAAGAAAAGACCATGACCCAGTCCCCAGGGGGCACACACACAGGAAGGAGTTATGCCGGATGCACATATTCACCAGTACACACTCATATACACACACACAGCACGCAATACACAGCATTCAACATGTCTGGACATACTATACAGTATACACATCAGAATGCATCTTCTGCTTCTGGTAACACTGTCATAGAATAACAGAAGCACAGGTGTTATGGAATTGGTCGTACTTATATTTTTGTCACTAAGGATATAGCTTTTTTGTATTCTTGAAATTGAAATTGAAATTGATGTGATTGTTTCCCATTTCTCCATGTCTTTATAACATTAAAAAAGGGTATTTTATTTGGCTACTTTATCAAAATAGCTCATTATCAAAGTAGTATTTTTTTTAAATACAGATCTAACTCCAGTAGTAAATGAAAATGTGGTCACACAAAAGACCAGAAGCTCATTTAAAAGAGATGGTGCTTTTTTTAATAATTTGTGGGAGTTACTGCAAAACAGATGCATTAAGATGCTGCTCCAAACACAATTCTGTGCTGCTGACATCAACAGTGACACAGGCTTTATTGCGGTTTTCAGATGGAAAGGCTTATCACAATAATATTTCCTCTGCCCGTTGTTATTTAACATGGCCTTTTGGCAGCAATAGCTGTTGCAAAAAAGCTATACCTTGATGTTTGTTGTTGGATTTTTGCTCATGCAAAGACCAGACGTCAACTTCATATGACCAAGGTGAAGCATTTAGAGATGGAGTTTAGATAAGGCTGAGATATGAATGTAGATAACCAATTGATGCAAACAGGTGTGTGTGTCTGTGTGTCTCTGTGTGTCTCTGTGTGTGTGTGTGTGTGTGTGTGTGTGTGTGTGTGTGTGTGTGTCTGTCTGTGTGTGTGTGTGTGTGTCTGTGTGAGTTTTGTCAGACCAAAGCCCTGCTCACTGTGTTCCCAATATACTATATCCTCCTCAGTGGGAGACCAGCAGACGTAAGCACATAACGACAGGAAGGGATGAGTCCAGCCTTAAGTTCCTGGTAGCAGGGATAATTTTCCCACTCTGGATGTCAGCACACTCCCCTCTCTACCCTGCCCGAACACCCAGGGCTATCACCCCCCATCCTTCATGAGCACTCTCTGTGCAGTCCTAACTAAGACATCTGACTGGCACTGATGGGACTTTCCCACCATGCTGAAAGGAAAAGTTCTCTTTGTTCCCACTGAGAGGCGGATGGACAGCCTGTTTGGACGCCTCTGCCCTGTTTGATATTTCAGTTTAACAAGATATGGAGGTGGCGTCTGTGGGATGGGATCATAGACCCAGACCAAGCTTCTTCAACCATCTGCAAGTGTAACCCACTGTAAATGCCAGTGGCTACATGAACGAGCACTTTCAATAACGGGAAGAATTCAGTGCCTGTTGCAGAGCCAAAAAGCAACAGCTGTTTGAATCCTTAAAAGCTAAATGAACAAACAATGAACCCCCTTTTAATTTCACCATTCTTTATTGACTTATTCACATGAATGGACCTATGGTATATTATGATATCCAGTATGGAAGTAGTGCTGTTATAGAACTGACTATGCTTTGTTGGCTGGAGTGTGTTTGCACGAAGGCTCTTAGCACCTTTGTTTTCCTCTTGGTAATCACTTGCTCCTGTTTAATTCTAACTATTTCTTATTCTCCTCTCTTTCACAGATTTCCCTTGTACCCTAGAGGAGAGCGGTTTCATTTTGAATATGGGGTCTACTTACTCAACAAGAACATTGCTCACGTAATACATGAACACACATCCACGTTTTATTTAAGAATGGAAAAGTGTCCAGACTGCCATATTCAACAATTATCAGATGTATGCCATGAAATTTTATACAGACATCGAAAATAAGTTATATATGATATGATGAAATGTCTTGACAGGTGTTGGATGGAATGTAATAAATTTGGTTCGAACATTCGTGTCTCATAATATGGTGTAATCACACTTAAAATCCCTTACTGTTGCATTTAAGCATGTAATCAAGTCCAATAGTTCAGTTTGTCAGCCTTTTATGATAAATAACAATTAATATGATTATTATTCACATTATAATCAGCCTCAGCTGTGTTTTGTTTATACTAATGATCCATATTACACCAACTTTGTTAGCCTATTAGTATAGTCATTGTGACCATGTTAGCATACTGATATTAGTATGTAGCTCAAAATCATTGTTGTGCTTTACACAGCCTCTGAGATATTCGCGTGGCTTTTTAAGTCTTGTTAATACTTTCTGGACAACAGTGGATCTCTGTGGCACAGAGGAATAAGATATCAGGCTTTAGCTACAGGCAATACAGGTAGAGCAAGTTCGGTGGCTTTGGTCTTTTCATGAGTTTGGTAAAAGAAACTGGAGAATATCGGAGACTTAGCCTTGAGGCCAGTATACTCAAAACTATGTTAGATGAACGAAATTGAATTTTGGGGGTTCTTCCATTTCTGTAACTTTCTGAAAACTGTGATCTGATATTCACACTTACCTCACACCTTCATTGGACAGGTATGGGAATTGAGAAAAGTACACTCAGTTTGAATTTATCTCTCTAGCTCTTTTGGTTTCATTTGTGACACTATTTCTGTCACTTTATGTTTACAACAAGGTCTGAAAATGTGTGCCATTATTCCTGTTTAGAAATGATATTTGGCACTAGTTGAATAATCCTCTAAAATTGTTTTTTTTTTTCTCTCTCCATCTGCCATGAAACGCCTTACCTCATGGGAGAGCCAGGCTCTTGGACAGTCTGTGCTTATTAAAGTTCACCTAATGTGTTGACCTGGGTGACTCCTTCCATTCATCCACTCAGACATTTAGCACTGACTTTTAACAATTTGCATTCCATTCCTGTTTTTCCTCCGGTCCACCGGGAGTGAGAACCTCTCCGCTGAATAAGACTGGGCAGTGGCGCTTCTTGGTGGTTGACTTCAACCCACTGCATTGGGAGGTTTAGTTCTAATTCCAGACCTGACTGCAGCCACTATCCAAGTCTGCCATCTTCCACCAGAGTCAAGAATAGAAAATAGGCCAGATAACAAAACTTGCTGGGCAGCAAATGAAAATAAGCGCTGTCTAGGAAACACCAAAGAGACAACAAACAGCCAGTTGTGTTTTGAAACAGTCTCTCTGGATATAGTTTGTTATGTTTCTGTATAATGATTTTAATTGTGACACATCCAAATTAGGCCATTACTCAAGGCTGGTACTGTCTTGTGCTGTTGCTCGGTAGATGTTACTGAGTAACGCTGACCTCATTCCATCTGCTTGTCAATCCAAGCGGCTCTCAACTCAGAGTCAAATAGCTGGACTGAGCTACTGAGGTCTGTATCATTTGATTGAATTTTGTACTTTAATAACTGTCAAGACCCAACACACATGCACTTGATTGCTCACATATGCACAGGGATGTGCATTGCCTTTTATGACTTATCACAATTTTGCTGTGTTTCGAGGAAATTTTCATACAGTTCCTTATCACATGTGATTGTGTAATATATATATGTAAGGAATTCAACAGTTTTTGATTTAGCCATCGGAGAGAGATTTGAATGTGCCTGATAATCTGCAATCTCCTGCATATTTCTACTTATCAATTCACATAATCCCTTGTAATCCTTTTATCAAAGCCACATCATTATCTGAGATTTCTCTTTGATGAATCTTAACCATGTGGTGTCATCAGATGTGCTTTTCTGTCCTCTTGCTGAAAGTTTGAATTTGGCTACTGATAGAAAGCACATGTAGAGCTTGAGGAGAATTTCTGCTAAATCAACACTGTAATAAATCTAAAATATTGCTGAATTGAAATGTTAGAATGGTGCAGTACTGCATGGAGAGGTCTTTTCTGGTTATCTGGGATAGATGTTCTTCAAGTCACATTAAAACCCAGGGTATATGGTGCTTCAAAGAATCAGGTCAATGCAGATGAAAAAATGAGCTCCAGCCAGCAGGGCGTTTCTGTCCATGAAACCAGTGCCAGAGATTCAATTTTAAGCTTTTGAATCAGATATCAGCTGGAACACAGGTGGGCACATACTGTATAGAGGTGCATATTAACTTTGTAAAACAGTCTGTGGTATGATGAATTAATAAACTGAGAGCGTGCTTCTCTCTATTATTTGTCAATATGTAGCTTCTGTGGGCTTGTTTTTGTAAATCTCAGTGACTGTCCAGTGTGTGCAGCAAACTAAGTGTAACGCCATGCCTATAGTGGTCTTCAGCTTAAGGTCACCTACGGAAAACACTTCTTTTTCCTGTTTTACTACTTCACCAATGTAACACATCCTGCTTAGTGGTATCAGTATTTTTTGGATGAAATTTCAGCTTTCATTCAAGGCTGTCTTATGCATTCCATGTGTGCCTAGCTTCATCAAGTTAAGGATGAGTTATCAGTTGACTCTGCAAAACAATATAACGGTGCCACATGAGTGAGTCAACTCCATATGATGAGTGATAATACCATTGTCTCAAAACTGAACAAGTGGTAAACATGTCACAGTCGATAGTAGAACCCTACAAACAAAGCTTCCACAATCTAGTTTTGGTTGATTTCTGCTCCACCGCATTAAACTGTGTACTCCTGTGAGTCGATCTTTCACTTTCTTGGATCTCCACATCACACATGTCCAATTTTGGGAGCAAAGCCTGGGAAAAGCATCCAGTCAACAGAACTCTTTCATGCTACATGAATTTCTCCTTTTAATCTAATTAAGATTCCTTAACCTTGTCATTCTCAACCATTTTATCATGACTTTTCTCTCCTCTTCTGCCGTGTTTCCTGTTTATTTATAGGGGGTTTCATTAGGAAATGGCTGAGCCTTTACATATTACTGAGCAGGGTTGACCACTGCTGATATATCAACTTTTTTTTTTTGTTGGTGGATGGTTTTGAATCCTTCTTCTTTCTGTCTTTAATAGCCTCACTTGGTTGAGCCATGCATGTTGTTGTACATTGCTCAAGCGTGTCTGATGTCTGGCTCCATGATATAAAAAGCAGAGGTCTGGTTTCTGGCAGACCAGCTGACCCTACAGCTGACTGGCTGACTGGTTGATTGGCTAGTTTGCTGACTGACTGGAGCCTGGGTGGGGAGACATTAGCTGTCCATCTCTTATTGAATTTCCCTGTGTTGGCTGTGTTTGAAAGTGATACAGGGGAAGCTGGCCGAAAGGATCAGGGCCACAGCAGGTCGACCCAGCTTTTGATGTGGCAGAGGAGAAGTTTGCTTTTATTAGGCCACATGTCAGGTCCAGGGGCCAGTGAGATGGGGAGGGGCTGCTTGGGGCACCTGGATGTCAGGTGGTAACACGTTCCCATGTTGCCACTTTAGGATATTGTTTGACACAGAGAAGTTGAAAGGCTTTGAGATTTCTGGTCCAAAACCAGGGTGTTCAACTCCTTGTTTGTTGTGCAATCGAAAATATTGCAAAACCTACAATGCTGGTGAGTCATTCATATCTATGTGGAAGCATTGCCATTTTTGTTAATGTGCATATTTTCCCAGTTGGACCATTAACAAAACGTGAACATAATTTACATAAAATGTGACCTGAATCTCTCAGCTTAGCTGTTAAATGAATGGCATCTGGCTGCTGTTTTTCCTTTAAGTAGTCAAAGGTATGTTACTGGGCCTGAAGTGCCCATCCACAGGGGGGCATAAATGCCAAACCTGCCATTTCTCCATTCACAGAGACAAATTATCCAAGTTACTGTAGCTGACTCCAAAGGAAAACCAGCAGCTTTTTGTCTGGAGGCCGGCCATGTGCTGCATTTACCTACTCCCTGTGTTATCCACCAGGCTACATTGTTGTGAAACAGGCATGTGGAGCTGATTACATGGCGGCTGATGCTACACAAAATCTCTAGGTTTTAAGGAAGAGGGGGTAGGCACAACAATTAGTTCTCAGTCACTAAGCTTGGTGTATCATATTTTGTGGTCCTCGGGCACAGGAAACCAAGTGTTGGGAATTAAAACACACTAAATCTGTTGTGGCCCAGTCAGGTCACCTCTGGGTTCACCTTCATTTCTTTCTACTAGGGAAAGTTGCCTGCAGTCTCTCACCTTCCAAGTCTCTGGGCAATTTTACACCATGATCTACAGGCAGAGTGCCATACTGGTGGTCTGGAGCGTACGTCAGAGCGCCTATTGCCATTAAGAGTGGCAACTGTGGCTCCATAAAACACGGCTATGACTCATAGGGGAGCCTACTGTGTTTAGTGGTTAGTGGAGGTGGCAGCAAGCGGAACAGGAGCTGGTTGGCTAGAGGTATTCTTGGTGTAGGTACTTGGAAAGGTTGTAGGTACTCCAGCAAGAATAACCTCCGCTTAAAAATGACAATAATAGCAAACAAGAGACAGGGTTTCTGACAGGGTGATGATTTAGTCATGGAAATTGTAGATAGCATGGTGTTTTCCAGATACTTTATGCATTGCTCAGTATTGACATGTATGAGCCTTATAATTACTGACTATGTCAATTTCATCATATCACAACCTGTTGTGCATTATACATTATTTACTCATTCCCACCTGCAGTGAGTTCACTCGCTCACTGAAATCTTTTAATTTACGGGGGGCATTTTTGCATTACATTCATGTTAAGTCTTAAACTGTGTTAAACATCAAGATTAATTAAAAAATGTAAAAAGTTACACACAGGTCCTGTGTCAGATTTGGACTCTGAATGTGGTGGTTATGTCGTATGATCCACAGGCCACTGAGCCCAAATTGTAAAAATGTTGCGTTCACTAATCTCAAACTTACAAGGAGATTTTGTTGGTTTGGATACCATACAACAAGAGAAATAGTTTTTTTCCCACCGCTGTTAAACAAAAGTCTGACTAATCTGCAAATAAAAAGTGAGCTGGCGGCAGAGCAGTCTCTGTTTGCTATCTTAAAGGATATGGAAATACACTGCATGTGTCATCAGGTTTGGTGAGGGGGACTGCAAGCAAACTTATTCACTCCCTCCTCTCTTCTGTTCTCTCTTGCTCCTCTCTCATCCATTTCATCTTTGTTAGGTCTACATACTGTATTCCCAACTTTAGGCTTACTTTCTTCAGCTCCTCACCTCTGTGACAAAGCTCTCAACCCCAGTCAAAAGAGATACAACATAATCTTGGCATAGCCCTTTGTGATGATTAGCTCATGTGATTGTGTTTCGATAAAAACCATATGACCCGAGCAAAGTCATACAAAAAGTGAACATTACACAGCTCCCTTCCACCTCATAACTCCCCTCCACCTCAGACTGAGTTGTCAAGACTGTTAAAATTCCCCAATGAAAGCTATCTCCAGCTATTACCTTATTTCCTTTAATGCGGATGTTGGAGATGGTACAGGGTCTACAACTGGGTTTTGTGAAAAGAGTCCCAAGAGTGGAACAAAGGGCGTACCGTATTTGCACATGAACTCAGATTTTCCACAGTTGACATTCCTGTAAGCAGTTGTGTGTTTACTCTTTGTCAGTCCACAAGCCTGTGAATCAGAAATGGCTGTGTACAATGAGCAATTGTGTAATCTAGGTAATCAAAATATGTGCTTCCTTCTCCCTTATGTGATATATTTATACTGTATACTGTAAATGCACAGGATTCTAATCTTGATTTCTCTGGTCACATGTTTCCTTCAATTATATTCAGGTTTTTTTTTACATTACTGTATAAAACAGGATTCAGTGTGAGAACAGTGATAGCTATAGTGTGTCTAAGCCCAAATCCTTAACCTACTTAACAGTCTTTTATGGAAAAAAAAAAATTCTTTGTTTGATCTCAGAGGCATTGCTCCCAGGAGAAAAGTTCTGCTTTATCTGGTGATATCTGCAGTATTTTTCACCTCTCCATCACTTAAATTCCCTTGAATGAGAGCAAAAACTGGATTGTCAGCCTGTTTCTCAGCATGATCTTTCTGAGAATTGGAACACTTTTAGACCGAACTATTCCAGGTTTCCCTCAGAAGCCTGTTGGTCTTTCTCCCCTTGTCCAGCTGAGGCTTGTGGTTCGTGACTCAATTCTCACTGCGTTCCAGAGAACGTTCCAGAAAACAAAAAGGAAGAAAAACAGGCGATTACATCTCCACTGTCCCCCTCGAACAACAGCAGTCATTCATCTGTCCAGCCGCCTCTGCAGAAACCTCATCTCAACAAACAGACTCCTCAATGTTCAGAAATCATAGTGCAGCCCACTGTACGCTGTTTGTTTACCTGAACCCTGGACCACGGTTCCCTAGGCTCTGCCACCATCTTTACCCCTAGACAGACGGGGCCTGGAAGTAATCAGGCCATTTCAACCGCCTGCTGCCACTCATTGTCTTCATCCTTCCATAACAGCCACATCCGTTTTCTATTTTACAGGGATTGATATGATAAAACACATAATGGGCGGGACAGGCACCAGAAAAAGCAGTGCCAAGTCAACGCAGTATACCTCACTTTCCCCCTTAACAGGAAAGAGGGAAGAAGAAATGAGATACCTTGTGAAGTTCCCTTTTAGGCCGAGCCATAAACGTGTCTGTTTTTGCTTTAGCCTGGTGAAGAATAGCCTGAATCTGTATGCTCTGAGCGTCATTCCCCACATGGCCACATGCTGTACAAATGTTGGATAATCATCCCTTATGTCTAATAGAAGATAAGTTATAGAGCCTGTGTCTGACAATGTGTTTTGCATTTGAACGCTATTAAGGTGCCACTTCTAACAAGATCTCTGTGCTCTGCTGACAGTAAAAAGCACTTCATTAGTGTACCTTATTTATCACATTTCAAGCAAGAAATTATTTTTGGCAGTCTGTGAGTGGCTTAAACTGAGAGAAGTGTGGGTTGTATTGTGAGATTGTTAACAGCCTGACGTGAGCAGAGACAGTAGGCGGATGGCCGTCTGTGATCACTGATGCAAAGAGGATGGAGAGAAGAGGGAAGTTGCTGTTTGCCTGACTTGTGATTGGATCTGTGAAAAGGTTGTATTCTGAAGCTTACAGTACTGTTATCCACTTTGGATTGTGCATTCTATGTATTGGACACTATTTGAATTATTATGATGAAGTGTGTATGTTGTATTAAACAGTGCAGATTATTGGTGAATTATCCTCATAGTTTTTTCCATCTGCCCTTGAATCGCAGTATAATTATGTGTACGTATCTTCAAATTAATCATAATAAGCAAGAAGTAGCAGTAATTACTGCTGCCAGATTGTACCTAACTGAACTGATAAATGTTTTGAGACATGAATTGGGAGTAACCTGTGGTCTATGTGTCTTGGCTGAGGCTGAGCTGGAGATGTGTCAGGAGAAACTTGAACAGCTCAGTGCGTTGTTGCAGTACAGGAAGAATTGATAGTGAGAAGTTGTACTTAGATAAGAACGGTGTTTCTGCTCTCAAAAAACAGCCTGAAGGGGGGAAAAAGGGGTCCCAGTGGTTTAGTCGTCCTGTGGTTCTCTAAAACTTCTTGTTCAGGCTATCTATTAACCAAACCCAGGCCTTAACATACACCTCTGTATGCCTATGGGTTTTCATAGCCTCACTGTGTGGTCTCTGTTTTCCATCACAAACATTTGTTGTTAGCTACAGCTTGCATCCACTGCCACTTACTGGCCAGGGAGAATTGTTGGTGGGACCCTTTTTACTACCAGGAGTAGGAGCGCATTTTTCCATAAACAGATATTTACCATACATTGTTGCATCAGGAGAGTGTGGAAAGTAGTGCATCTGTGGTGCTCTGCTTGCAAAGCCTTAACCACCCTTCCCCAGGTTCTGTTTTTGATAAGAAGAGTGGGGTGAATGGATGCTGCAGAGCAGACCAGCACAATAAAGAGAATGGTCTTTGTAGTCTGTCAGCTCTCTACTCACCATCAACCAGAAGTTGCGATTTATAAGCAGGTCTCAGACCGCAGTTGTAAGTGTATGTCACTGTTCTGTGGTTTCCAGTTTTGGGCGTGTGTACGTAGTGAGGCCATCAGTGTGCTGCGATTATGCCAGAGCTCCAGGGTTTTATGAGAATTCCTCTGGACAGCCACCTATGACTTTATGAAACACTTAAATTCATCTAATTGAATTTCCACATTTTGTGGTTGGTAGTTCCAGGTTTGTCCACCACCGCAAAGAGGTACCAGAGGAGCTAGTTCCACTAAATATAAGGGTAAAAGTAAATGTTAATCCTGTGTCTGTGTGTAGATGTGTGTGTGTCTAAGGGAGAGAGAGTGAGTGATTGGATGGAATTTTGTATGTACAAAAGTATTCACTTTTTGTTGGTTATTTAAGCCTTGACCAGTGTTTAGTGTCTTAAGTGAGTCAAGTCAAGCCAAAATGTTATGTTATTTGCAGAGATTGATGAGAGTGAAGATGTCATTGGACAGAGAGAGACCAAATACTGGTAGTATAATTTATCTCACAACATTGGTATGATTACGTCAAGATCCAGAGACGATACATAAAGAGACATGTTTGATTTGCTGTTATATTTGGTTGTGTATAATCAATCAGTGCAATCATGGTATGATCATCATCTTAGAGCATCTTATTCCCACAGGTCAGGCTGTGGATTTTACTGGCAAAATGTTTGCTGTGATTCTGGGTGTTTGGAAAGTGTTGGCTGCTCTGCTCCATCATTTACTTAATAGTGCGTCTGCAGTTTCCAGCTGGTTGGAATTTTCTAACTTAGGCCTGTTTGTTTGGAGTCTGTTCTCCTGTTGTCTTACTGCATGCTACACTGTACCACTTTCCTTTAGCACCAAGGCCTCTCTAAAGTCCCTTCACATCCGAATAACTCCTCTCTCTCAACTCCGTTTCAACAGCCATGTTTCTGTGGTAATATCTAAAAATGGCTTCGGTTAGAAGAAAACAAACTGCTCAGTAGATAAAAGGAAATAGAAAAGCCCCTCAGACAGTACACTGCAAGTTAAGTGAGTTCTTTTTTCTTCACAGGAGGTCGTATCTCTTTCTTTGATCATAGTTATGTCATAGTGTGTTAAAATCATGTCATTAAAATCAGCAGTTTTTGAGGTCCATTCTGTTCTTCTCTGGGTAAAGTGGAGGGAAACTGACCCAAGGCATACAAACAAAAGAATTCTCTCTGCTTGTGGGCTTTTTTTGGCCGGCCAGGCTTAGCTCCTGGGGCCCCCACCAACCTGTCATAAGAATGGAGAGGGCAGAGACCAAGTATATTTTATGTCAGCAAGTTTAGAAAAACTTGTTTTTCTTGTTAATTCATCAAACCCTGTGTGCTGTCATATGGGTGTTTGGGAGTAGAGGTATTCCATCATGAGCTCAGGGCTTCTTGCAGCTCAATGACATTAAACAGTTCTAAGCATAAAACAATGCTGGCCCCATCTGGTCAGTATTTGAAAAAATATCATCCATGCTGGCTCTGTGTTAGTCCCTCTATCCAGTGCCGTTCCTGCTTCCATGTGGATTTCATTACAGCCTTCTGACTCTGGCCAATCGGCAGCTTTTTATCTGAATCAACGCAGCGGCTCTGGACCACAGGATTCTTTCAGTGGCACTCATCGTGGAGTTAAGAGTCTCTTTCTTCTAATTTTGTTTTGTCGACTTAATCTCAGTATTAGCCTTTTCCTCTGAATATCAGTCGCTCTGACACTCCTCTCCATCAAACACAGCCTCACCTCATTAGGGTGGTGTCTCTCTATCATCCCTGATGTCAGCCTCCATTACTCTGCCAGGATGGAGATGATATGGGGGGCTGTCCTCACTGTCATGTCATCCTCTCTGCCATCCAGCCACAGCTTTCTCATTATTAATGAAGCGTCTGTGATGAACCCAGGCCTGTTGCCCCAGAGGACACATAATCGTTTTACAGTTATTGGAGAAAAGGGGCTAAGTGGCTAATGAAAGTAGCTGTTAAATAAACACCATCTCAGGTTTAAAAAGGAGGCTGTTAGGTGTTTTTTTTTTCTTTTCCTTTAAAAATAATTAGTATAAGCTGTTTTCTTTGAATCCAAATAGCTTTTTATTTTCTTAGGTAATAGCTGCTTGAAGAATATTACTTTCCTCGTGGTCAAGTAAAAAAAAAAAAAAAATCATAGCATGTACTGATTCCTACAGTATGGGATTATGTGATGTAAATACATACGATACATAAGATTTAATAGAGCAAGAACAGATTTTTATTTTTTATATACACATTCGGTACCAACATCAGCATAGAAAGCTGCCTTGGAAATTTTGGCCATTGATAAAATATTATAGTAAATATACAGTTTAATTTTAATGAGGTAGTAGTTATGTTTCACAGGAAATTCATTGCTGGGTGTGTGAATTCAAACTACTAAAAGGTTAATTCCAGTTATACACAAGCTTACATCATATATTTAGATTCAGTTTGATTGCATCTCAACTGTTTTGTTTGTTGTCGCCCTCCAGGTTGTTACTTACCCATTATGACGCCAAACAGCCATCCCTAAAGTTTTAGTGGACAAATTATTGCCAATACTGTTGTTGTCTCCATGGAAACAGACCCTTTTTTAAGTTAAAACATGTCTCAGCCAAATCGTTGGCTCCTGCTTCTCAGAGCAATTATGATGCTGTCCACAGAAACAGCACCCTGCTTGAGTATGTTTCCAACTACAAATATAAACACAAATGCACATGTTGTAATTATATTATGTCAGTGCACATGTTTGGCTTTTTATGTGTTTGGAGCCTTAGCCATTACAACAGTTAGAGTGAGGCAGTTTAGTGCACAAATTTATTCTTGAGAGTAGGAGAGTATTGCTCCATCCCGTGGCTCTGAGAAACAAGCAGCCGGCAGCAATATTGTAATTCATCTCCTCCATCCCTGTTGACAAGGCTGTCTCCACCTGACAACCTCAGCCAGCCCGCAACAATTGGGAGTCTGTAGACCTCAGACTTATGATCGATAAATCCCACTGATGAGAAGTGCTTTGTGAAAAGTTGTTCTCTCACTTGACTTTAGCTTTATTTTGTCATATTTCATTAAAGCATCTAATATATTTTTCAGCCTTACTTTTTTAAGTTATTGTCAAGTGGACAAATTATATACTACTGCAATTTCTTTTTGTAAGTGGTTGGTTTTTATGAATTGGCTGTTGTAAGAGAGCTGGATTGACCCGTACTTCACTTAAACCTTCAGTTAAATTCAGTAGTGGCCTTCTTCCAGCTCATTAGAAAGTTAGAAACCACACATTCAACCTCACACTCTTTCCCTCATGCTGAATTAATGGAACAGTCTACATAGTTGGCCACCAAAAGTGTGGTGGAAAAAAAAAAAAACTTCACCACACAATAGCTATTTGTTTCTTGTTCATCGTTCTGTCTCTGCCTCTCTCTTCAAGTCCTAATAGGATTTGTTTCTTTGAGAATTAGGTCACATTTAAAAAAAAAAATCCACGTAGCTATTTATGTTTGTTTATTTATTATGGAAAACTCTGTGGCTGTTGTTTTTTGGATAAGAGTGAGAACTACGGTGGATATTCATAAATACATCAAACAATATTAGGTGGAAGCAATATCATGGGTTGTTATCATTTGACTGTGCAGGGATTTTGAACTCTGAGCAGCACTCAGTCTGAGGACATTCTGATTTTGAATCAGCCAGTCTAATCACAGATTACACCTTCTTAATTCTTCTATTTTAAACAAATAATGCAGTAAACACCCCACATTGGATTTTGCACTGCATTGCGTCACAGGTAAAATTAAATATCTCGTACAGTAGATTGTGTCTCAGTAATCTGCCATGGATTACAAAGACCAGCCCCTGATTCTAATCAGCCGTTCATTATGAGAAAATCTGTATTTGTCTATGACTTTTTAAATTCCAAACACTGCAACCCATTGGCAGAGCAAAAAAAGTTTTAACATCCTTAACACTGTGCAGGGTCATAGTTGAACAAACCCAGATGACCAGAGAATGCTCCAGGCTCTCCAAAGTAAACCGGACACGGCCTATACACTTTGCATACTGTGGCAGGTTTTAATTTGATACTTGGAGCCAATAAAATAGAGAGCCAAAGGATTTTCTTTTCTTTTGTTTATTCTACCGTTATTCTACTTTTGAATTTTTATCCCTGTCTCCAAATTATTTTCATGCACCTCTGTATTTGCCGAACAGACGCACAGCATTTTACAGCGTAATTTGTTTACAGTCAAATTTGTGACTCTGAGTCACTGACTGGCCATGGTGAATTTACTTGACTTAATGTGTCTTTTACTCAAGCTGAGTCATTACTATTACCTCCTTTTTTGCTCGCAGCGCAAAACCGCTCTCAAATCCCAATATATGTTAACACAGTTTGGTCTTTAGTTCTGTCAAGTGTGACTAAAATCAATGTGAAATGTTGCTTACCTTTTAAACCATATTTTACATAAGCTGTACTTTTTCCTTTTAATATTCTCATATAAGCATTTTTTCTGAAACATAGTGTGGACTTTGTCTTTGCCAGTGGCTTTTGGAAAGCTGACTGCAATCTCAGATCTGTTCTGCGAGAGCTCAGGAATGGTTGATCTGTTGGCTTACGACTAGGAACCCTGCTAATAAATAATATGTTCATAACCCTCTCCTGATGGCTCTGTTTGGCTTAAACGCAAACATGAATTTACACAGATGCACACAAAAACAAAAAATAATAAATCTTATAAATCTGTAGTATTGTATGTACAGTCTGTGCAGTCAATGAAAACACGTACATTGCATGTGATACATGTAGCTAAATCCTTCTCCATGTGGATGTATGAAAGACCTCACGCTCTCCAATTTATACTTTCATCCTCTTCAATGCAAATTCCTCCACGTAGCAGTTTGATGCTACATATTTTATCCTGGTAAAATAGCTGCAGGATCTGGCTAAAAATCCCTTTGAACTCTGTGAAATATTGGAAGTCTGAGCTTTAATCTGGGGCTCTTTGGTTACTGTTTTGATAGAGCATGTAGTTGGCCAGTCAGTTGTACTGTAGGCCAGACATGGTCATTTTACTGTCATCAAGGTTGAATTCATACTTGACAAACTGCTTGTGTGAAGTAAGCTGAGAGAGGTTTATAATGTTATTTGCCAGACGCAAATGTTTGCTATTTTTGTGTAGTGAGGAATAGTGAAAAACAACCAAACTGACTCCCACATCGGTAATTATTCATTCTTCATTTCTTGTTATTGCTCACTCACACTTTCAACTTCTTAAAATAAGCAGACATTTGGATAAGTAGCTCTCAGCAACCATCACTTTGAAAGAAATACATCTGAAAGCTGGTAAGTCAGACAGATGTGGAAGAATGTACACAGTTTGCCAACCCAGGCTCTCCCTGTGACCTCCAATCCAGCGGTAATACTAATAGAAAATCTCAGTCGTAAAGCCATCCGCAAAGTAAAGAGGAAAGAAAATAACATGCCCATTCACAAGGAGTGGAACGGAGTTAGAGAGAAATTGTGGGCAGCATGAAGCCAGGATAGACACCTGCCCACAAACCATATATTCATCCTCTCTTCTCTGGCCCTCTATTTTCCTAGGGGCCTTGTGGAAATACAACACACATATAAAAAAGATTTCCCTTGTAAAATACCACAACACTTTTATTCCAAATAATAAAATGAGTGTGATCAGACTCTGGCTAAAATTAAAATTATGTTTTAATGACTATATTTGGCAGTGTTTTTTAAAAGGCAAGCTACAACTGGGGCAAAGTTTGTTGTGTTTGTTCAGGAACTCTTTCCTCCGTTAATGTATCTTTCCATGTTAAAAAAAGAAGACATTAGGCCTGTGCTGAGCTAAGGCTATTCTCCATTTCCATCTCCAGTCAGTCATCACACATCTAGCACCCTTCACAGTTTGGCACCATTTGCTGTTCAGACCACAAACTTCACTCAAGAACAAGCTCTGTATGCTTTGAGTTTGAAACTACAAAGTAGTGAATTAGCATATTCTCCTAGGTGTGACTCATCCAGGAACTAGGAGGTCTTGTGAGAGTTGCCATTGTCGATGGACCTGCATGTCAATACTGCTAACAGGAAGTTGACCTCAGGGTTGTGACTTCACAAACAGGGTCAGTCTATGTGGGTGTTGGGTTACTTAGTTGGCTCCAGTGTTACAGTTTTGAGGGTCATTAGCCCTGAGGAGCAGAGCGATATCAAGGATGGTGGCTCTTCCAATAGATGTCACTGTAGCACACAGCACTCATTGGCCTCCTCACTGACCAGCACATACACAGACTAAATAACCACATCATGAAGGTATCTCATTAAGACTCTGGGCATGGCAGTACCCACCTCTGACCCTTCCTGCAGTGATTGGGGTCAGAGGAGACTAACATTGGTCTCTTGTCACCGGTGGTCTCTCTAACTGAATTTCCTATTCATCTCACACAGCCTTTCCTGTAATTATGTAAATCTGTTGACTGAATTTGGCGGCAATATGATACTCAGCAAAGTGTAACAACAAGTAATGCGACGGAAGAATCTGGTTTGAATTAGGTCTGCTTTAGAATCGGACTCGGGCACAGTGAGTACACCACACCTGTATTACATTAGCACAGTGTGGAAGAGACAGAAAGGAGGGGAGAGTAAAAGGAGAAAGCCAGCAGAGTTGAAGGATGTTAAATGAAGTGGAAGAACTTTGAGCATGCAATATTAAAAACTGTTTTATTACATGCTTTTTTTGAAATGGCAACAGAGAGAGGAAGTACAAAGAATATTACATTTCATCTGTTAGGGAAATTCTAACACAATATAGTATGAATGCAGTCAGGCAGTTCCCATGGACACTTGAGTGTTGGGTTTGCTTTGGTTCTTAAACATCTTACTGCGATAAGGTCACTGCCAAAGTCAATAACTTAGTCAAACACCTTAATCTCAAACATACCTCTCCACCATATACTATCTAATCTTGAGAGAGGTGTGGATATGTTTATGAAAGTGAAAGGCTTTAGACCTTGCACATCTTGAAGAGACTCTAAAAGATAAAAGAACGCTACTGATATAGCATTGCACTCTATAACATTGTAACTCACAGTGGACAGTTTAAAAAGGCTAAAAAGTTATGTTTTATTCCACACAGTCTCCATTCTTGTTAAAATATGGCACTGCCCACAATTTAACTCGACCACCTGACACCCTTGTTGGAGATTCAGATGTGTTATGCTACTAGGCTAATGTAGCCTCAAGGTATTAGCCTCAGGCAGAGATGAGGAACAGACTACAGAGGTTTGTTAAGCTTCACACCCCAGCATTTTTTTCTTCCATTTTTAAACTTCAGACTTAGACTTCAGCCCCAGCCACTGCTGACTCAAATGACGTCACTTGAAGACATTTACATAGCTCCTCTGGAGACACAGAAGCAACTTTTTTCCACATAATCAGTAGCTCTCTCCAACACCTGTACGTAGACTCTGATGTGTAAAATCAGCTGAGTTCCCCTTTAATGTCAAAGTTGCAATGAGTACAGTTTTTCTCGACCTGTAGCGTCAAGCTTTGACAGGATCTTTGACCAGCAGTTTCACCTCATTTCAGGCTTTTAGAACTCCCCATCCAACTTGAACCAAAAACCAAATGACACCTTTTCACTAGATATTTAATTTTAGCTCTGATTATCCTGTTCACATTCTTGTGTTGTGAATATTAAACTTAATGTGCAGTAGATCAGTTACAGACCACTGTAGGCTACAGACCTTTAGATGACAGAGGCTGATAAAAGACATAAATTATTAACCCATAACTGTTCTGTTACATCACTTCAAAAAGCTGTTTACAGTTAGCTGTATTTCAGTTGTGCAGGGCCAGTATCTTGTTGGATGGGCAAATATCCACAGAAACCCCCCTCCCCCTCAACTTTTTTATAGTAGATTGAAGGGGGTTTGTGTAGGACCATTTCTGTAACTGTGAAACCAACAACACAAGCTTCACGCCATGATTGTCCAGCTGTGTGGAGGTGAGAAAGAGACCAGGGATCGCACTTCTCTATCCAGTGCTCTTTTTTCTTTCTTGGTGTGACGACAGTACACCAAGATTACACTGCTGATCTCTGACGTGACCAGGCAACACATCATACAAACCACTTCTTTCTTAGTACAACCCTGCCCATAGTCTCTTTGAAAAGTGTTGCTCATTCACTTCCTTGTTTACATTGAGAGCTGCTCAGCAGAAGAATGGGCTTTGATTTTGCTTTTGCTACAACCTGAAAGTGTTCTTTATCTGTTTTCCAACAACCACTGAAGGCTCTAACAATCTTTCTATGTTTAAATTTAGAATCCATCCTAAACAAACTTGGGGCAGGTTTTTGTTGTTATCAGGATGGTTGATTTAATTAGTGTGAGTGTAGCTGTAATTTATTATTTTTAAATTGTTGACTGCCGACATCTGTTTTTCTTATTTATCACTTATGTTGACTCATTCCTGGAATTAACAGGAGCAGTTTATCAACTGGTCAACATTTAATATTGACATAAAATCTGATAATGACTTGAAAGGCTTGATCCGACTTCTGTCCAGTCAATGCAAAAAGCAAGCGTTTGTGGCAGTGGAAATCTTGTGTCGCAGTTCACTCTACAGCTTCAGCTCTGTTCGTTTTGTTTTGAGAGTGTGTCTATATACTGTAGCTGCTTGTGTGATTTTTACTTCCTTGGAACAGTTTTATAAAAATAAACTCCAGCCATAGAAGAAGTAATAATGTGATACTTTGTTGATCCTTCTTTTCTCTTTTTGTTTGCCCTTTGGAAAGTTTGAAGCCGGGCCATTTGGATGAGCAATAATTTCTCTAACCATTACGACACTCCCCTACCCATTACATTGAAGTGTCAGCATTTCAGTATGGCATTTTCTGCCCATTCATAGAGTCTAAATCTAATGTAACTAAGTGGGAATGGTATAATAATTTCAATCTTAACTAAACATGTAGCATGGAAAGTAAAGAAATCCTTCAAAGTCAAGTATGAGACAGCAGGGATTCTTCACACTAAATATGTGGGAAGATATTTTCTGTGGTAAGCAAGCGGCTGTGGTGTTTATGAATCCTGATTCCCAGTTTGGCTTGAAGACTGGATGATGATGACCGTGGCATGTATTCAAGGCCAGAAAACTGTTCGAGTTTAAGGGAAGTGAATTTCTGCTGTGAATGAATTATATGACTGCAGCCAGGCTCAAACAACTCTTCAGCCACGCTCTGTATATTTATTGAGACACATGAAAGGCTGCAGTAATTAATCACGTTGGATTTCATATTCCATGCTGTACCACATGATTGTTGGGGTTTTGAGCCTCCACTGCACCATGTGAGGTTTTACCTATCATTGTCCAATACAAAGCTACAAATGTGAAATTGAAAAAACAGCAGGTCAGCGAATAAAGGCAAAGGATAACTGTAAACACACATCAAATATTTAGAGTAAAAACACAAAAAATGTGTGTATTATTCTCTTATTTTCATTCTCCCATCTGTAGCCATTTTGTATGCATCCTACTCAACATTTCAGTGTAATTTATTTAGTGGATAAGTGAAGGC
Source organism: Lates japonicus (assembly GCA_033238685.1). Classification (NCBI taxonomy): domain Eukaryota; kingdom Metazoa; phylum Chordata; class Actinopteri; family Centropomidae; genus Lates; species Lates japonicus. The sequence goes on from BRZM01000562.1 coordinate 37,206, forward strand.
TGTACAGAGTGAGTTTCTTTATATGCTCAGGATAATCCAGATGGGTGGAATCATAGAAGCACCGCACTGTAGCAAACATAATCGACCGTTTCAAATCCACCAGTGAGCTAGAAAGAGCTTCCCAGAAGGGGGAATATGTTTGATAGAAATTTGAAAAAAAAAAGCACATTGAAAATGCCAGACAGAGGTAAGTTTACACCATATGTCTTTGGTGTGAACAGCGTAGTAGTTCAAAAAGTAGTTTTGTATTTGTTTCTCCACCCTTAACATCTCTCTCCCAAACATTTCAACCTCCATGTGTCTAGGTAAAGTTTCAGTATATATCTAAGTTCTCATACTCTGTGTATACATGTAAAGTTTTTGCAGTTGGTTCCTATTATTTCTGTTTCTGGCGCTGCCAGAAGCGCCATGGGGCCAAGCAAGCAAATCACAAATCATGTTGCCTACATGGAGCAATTCTTGGCCGGTTGAATGCCTTAGAAGCTGTCTTGAGTATTTTATTTTATTTTATTTTATTTTGTGCCATTGCTCAAAGCTACAAACACTGTAAGGGGAAAGTACATTTCATGCAAGATGTTAAGAGCCACTGCCTTAGTAACTTGACAGTTTTTCATTTTCTGGTTCAGCTGCAAGGTGTAAATCAAAAATAATTTGTGTTTCCTTCCCATTCAAACCAATGAATCAAGCATAGTTCTGCTATGTTATGCATTAGATTTGAGTTAGGATAAATATGCTGTATAATCCAAAACTGGCTTTACGCTTGTACAAAGACAGCAGCGGATTGGCAATTCTTCTGGGCCAGTCAAACTGTTTTGTTAGGCGATCAAAACAATAGATCAGACAGAAATCTTTCTTGAGTATATAGGCAGAGTGTTTTGCCATATCAGCCCCTTTGGTGAATAGTATTTATTTTCTCAAAAGCTGGGCTCAGCCTTTGAATGGTGTATAAAGAGATCTGTTGGCCAGCAGAAAAAGATATCGATCAAAAGTCTGAGCTGTATGTATGGGTCACAGAGCAGGTAAACATAAACAAAATAATTAGACTGACATGCCATGAACCGCTTTCTCAAAAATGAAGACATAATGAGGAAAGTTAAAAGAACATGCATATGCAAATTTAATGACAAACTATAAGCTAGGCAAGAGTAAAACTTCACCTGCTGTTATAGTCGTATGTTGGCACTTGTAGGCGGCGTGGTGATCTGGCTGGGTTGATCGCTCCTTGAGCTTAATCATGAACAAAAGCTTACCGTGTGTGGGGCATGTATGGTTTACATGCTCCAATAAGCAACTCAGAGGACTATAGATGCCCAAAAGCTGCTCTCACAAGCCAAGGAAGTTGGTTATTGGCCACATTTTATTGCACGTCTCCTTGGTTACATGTATTAAACTTTGAGGAATGGCCATATACAGCACCACCCGTATCCAGTCTAAATAGACGTGACACTTTATCCAAAGTCTTTACACAGTTTCACTATTTCATTGGTCACATTAGAATAACTCTTGATTGTAATAGTAAGCAAGCCTTCAATTTGACTGTTTTAACTGCAGTAACTGTTTGGCTTTCCGAAACTAGCAACCACTTGTTTTGGTGTGGGTCACTGAAACACTCTTAGTTTAATATTAGACAGCACAGCATGTGTATTTTATAGCACTTCCTGTGCTTGGGATGGTAAATAACGATAGAAGTGACAGGAACTGTTCATTACTCTGTAACAAATTAGTCCCACACACTAAATATTTCCTGATTTATTTGGGATACTGCCACAACATCATTCGCTCTTAAATTATTATTTGTTTTACATCTTTTTTTTCATTCACTGGTATATAGCTCTTCCTTGAATTAACCAGGGTACAGTCCTGAAATAATAATGACCTTGTCGGTGTGGGTTATCTCCCTCCTCTCTTTATATGAGGTCTATGTATGGAGAATAATGTCTGTGTTAACCTCATGGTCTCTGCTGAACTATCCAGTCCCGCAGTTGACCAGAGGGATGGTGGAGGAACACCTGGTCAGCTCCTATATAACAAGCTGTCACATAGGACCTAATAGGCTCCTGATTATCTTCCCCAGGGAGTTTGTAAAACCTATGTATTATGTTAAAAAACATTTTCTATTTTTACCCCAGTGGATAAAGCATGCTGATCATAAATCACAGGGTAATTGTCCATGATCTGGATTTGATTTGAGACTTTTAACCTCTTGACACATGAAATACATCGCTCTTGATGAAAAATATATACGTCCCAGATTTCCTCCCACCATCTCCACTGGCGATGGAAAACCTCTTGTCAAATGATGGTAATGTCCACCAGCTAATTTGTTGTGATGTCTGGCGCAGCAGCTTCTCGTTGACCTCATAAAGAGAGTGGAGGCGGGTGGGGTGCTCTGTTACCTGGCCACCTCCCTACACCACATGTCATGGTAACCTCAAAATTCTCTGCAGCCCGCCCACATTGGGGTCTGATCTGGCGGTGATTAGTACCCCAGCAAACTCAGAAACAGTAATGGCATAAGCCAGACTGTGTTGTTTAGCCGCTTTACAGAGCTCAGGGCAAACAAGCAGCTTTTGCCAAATGATGGGTGGCATGTACTGTAAACTGACTGGTTCCCGTAAGCTCTACTCGGGTTGGGTGTGTTTATATTAGTGTGGCTCCAGTGGATTGTGAGCTGGGCTGTATACACTGCTGCACATTCTTGTTGCCTTATCTTTGTGATGGATAAGGATGTGTCCCAAATCCTCATGATCGTTTTGTGTCATCCTCTAAACTCTCACACACTCCTTAAACTCTGCAGTCATGCAACTCATTTCCCACTACACATGCTCTTGGGCATTTCCAAAGCCCTGGTGGGTAGTGAGAAAAAAGACTAAACAGGGAAGAGTGTCAGACACAAGGTGTGAGCAATGTCAGGAGTCCTGGCGGATCTGTTTCACTATGTCATCATGTGGAAAGAACCCCAGTGGGTGCCCCAGTCCACCCCCTCCACACATGGGTCCTCTCACCTTTCAGCCCCGTCCTCAATGGGCCATGGAATTTCTCTACGATCAGTTAGCCCCATTACAAAAGAGCCCTGTGGCCAGCAAGCACTTACATACACATACGCACAAACGCATGAGAACTCCGGCATTCATCTAAGGATATATGAAAGGAAACTGGAATGACAAGCTATCTCAAGTAGTTGATTCTGAGCAATTTTGTAGCCAGTCTGGTCTGGAGTTGTTGACATAGGAACACTCGGAATTGTTTCTTGATGCTGTGTTGTAGAATTCTCAAGATAGTCATTTATTGGCTCTTGGGTCAGTCTACGCCATTTTCATTCTGTTGTATGCAACGAGATCAATCTGTTTTTTACCTTGTGTCCATTACAACACATTGCTTCCTGCTGTTACAGCACACTCCCAAGGAATGGCTTGGGTTTACAGACCTGAATCTAAACCTTCCTCAGCTGATGTTTCCATCCTACAGTCAAAGCTTTCAGCAGATGCGACAATTGGAAATGACACCAGCTTCAAGTCATTAACTGCCCCTAAATTCTTTCTCTTTTACCACAAGATTCTCTGTTTTTTCCTCCAGATAGCACAGCCAGGTCACTAATGTTTTCTGTTTTTGTCTCTGGTGAGCAGAGAAGGAGGGACTGATGTTTGCATGATACGACAGCCAGCGTCCAGGATGTACCTTCCCAGGACCAAGTTCATAGAACACACAGCACATACCCATACAGTCCAGTCTGAGGAAACTTGTCACGGTTTCCACAGGGAGGCCAGACCAGTTTATGAATAATGATAAGTCTGGCTGGCTGGCGCTGGAACCAACTAACAGGGTTGCAGTATTCCATCTTCCAGCCTGTGTCTGAATGTGTTTAACACCTCGTTGCGAACCCAGTGTGAGCAGCAGTCACCAGCTGGTGGCTCTCGTTGCTGTAACCAGACACTTAAGCTCAAGTATTGGTGCACCTGGCAGACATTTGACAAAAAAGCCTGAGTGAAAATGCGTTGCAGGTACAGTTTAGAAATCTTCTGTGTGTTGGCTTGTCAGAGCGCCACGTATGAAGAATCTTGAACCAACGCATCCTCTGAGAAATATAAGCATCTACACATGGCACAGTAACATCTGTTATTTCTTAATCCTCCCACAACAAGCTTCATAATAATATGAAGTGCGCTCGAACAACCAGTGATGTCACCCATCACTCTTGTCTTCTGCCATAATCCAGTTTCTGTATGCTGCGGCAGCAAGATCTCCGCATAAGGAAAACAATAGGAGGCACACATACAATGCACGCTCATGCTCTTTCTCTCTCCACACTCAGACATACAGGCATGTAATTTGACAAAGGGCTCCTGTCAGACACGCCGGTGTGGTTGTACACACACCGCAGAGCTCAAGGCCAAGTATTAGGATTTAAAGTGCTTTATTTACGCCTTCTAGCAGTGTCGAAAGCACACAGTATATCCGACAAATGCTATTTACCTTTGCTGAAGCAATAATATTTATTCTTTTCTCTTATCTGATTCATGATTTCTGATTCATACTCCTGAACCATAACTTTAAGATTTCCATTAGATTGAGACTTTCCTTTTTTAGCGTTGGCCTGAACAACAAACCCCCTGCCCGATCTGCTATGCTCTTTCTGTTTCTACAAACTGGTGTGTTATTGATCTTGGCCTACTGTTTCAAACCAATTCCGTTCAGCCGGCCCTGTGGACAGCGCGGTGCGATCATTTGGTCAGACCACAGAGTTTACTCTGAGCCATAGATGGATCTGTGTTGTTGATACCGTAGGTTTGGACCCTCCATCACCAGCTGGAACTTTCGAGCACCTTCCTTGTCTGACTCCCTCAGTGTGAGCTGCTTTTGATAAACCCTCCTCTGTGTCAGAGCTGTTGTTTCTTTAGCTCCCAACCGACCACCCGGACCATTTGAGGCCAGATCCTTTACAACACACTGTAACACTGATGCAGACACATGAACACACTGGTACATGTCCTCCATGCCATTGCCACTCATTCCATACAGTTTACACATGATTCTGAAACTGTTCAGACAGATGGGATTTAGCCATTTTATGTTGAGGAGAATTTGACACACATGCACATGTGGCCTGTGTATACTCTGTCAGCATGACCTTTTGTGTGTCTTTTATACCACGCCATTAATGCCATGTCATTAATCAAGCTTTACAAGAACTGTATTGCAGCAGTGCCTGACTGAACTATTACGGCGTTGCCACAAGTAACTAGTGGATGTGCTGTGAAGAGCTGCTGATACCTGAAAACAATTTGTCTCCTTCTGGACACAAACCAAACTCAACTCAAACTAAAAACAAAGGAAGTAGTCTTTGGCAACTGAAGCTAAAACATTTATTTCTCTGTAATTCCATTATTATCATAGCACTCATTTGTTATGTGGTCATATATAAATGAGTAGCATATTATCTCAGTTAGTGTGTGTCAGAGTCCTGTGCACTTCACCAGAAATTAGTGTGTGTGTATTAAAAGTAGAGTGGTTGTCGTGGCACCCAAGTGGAAACAAAACAGATGTCAGCTGGTGCAGGCAGTGTGTGTGTGTATGTGTGTGTGTGACAGAGGGGCCTCAGATATAATACACTGGACGTGCAGCGTGATGCTCCTCTGCTGTTCAGTAATATAGGTTAAATAAACTCTCCCGGACAAGAGTTGGCTTGCTGTGACATCTCTCAACTGTTGGAGGAGATATTTCTGGCAGTAGAGTCAGAGTTTCAAGGTGGCCTTGTTGATTTTTTTTTCTCTGGATTTGATTCTATCATCATGAAATAAAGCACTGTGGTACAAGGGTAGGAACATTCAAGGCCAAATTTAGAAGTAGGTGTATTGAAGACAGAGGGAGAGATCATGGAAGAATTTTTCCAAAGTGAGCTCCTTGCCCCATTTTGTCCAGGTGTATAACAGCAAGGTTTTTTTTTGCCACCCGCATCTCATCCTCTGTCCTTTCTCACACCTTACATATTAGCGCACATCGCTGGCATCAGCGAGGGATGCCCATTTTGTGTCCAGATGAGTAATAGTCTGATGGGGAGAGTAGAAGTGTGTCATGCTGAAAGTATGTAGACTTCAGACCTCTCCTGTAGGTGGTATTTCTTTCTCTAAACTACGTCTAAACATGGAGAATGTGCATACGTGTCTAAGTGATATGTGGTAGTGCTGGGCCACCACACACATATCTGTAGTTCAGTACGATGTTGTAGGCTGTTTGAGGTTAATGATACAGTATGTGTTCCCTTTTCTTGCAGCTGAGATATCAACATGGCTTGACCACCCCAGATCTGCAACAGACATTACCCAACCTGAAGAACTTCCTGGAACATGGCCTGCTGGTCCGATGGTAAGAATCAAAAAGACAATTATTTCATCATAAGTCACTGAAGCATGAGAGAGTTTGTATAAAAGTGATGTGTCTGTATTCACAGGTTTTTTCTTTAATCAAACACAAGGACAAATCACTCTTTGAAATAATCAGAATTGGTTTCAATTGTTTTACATCAGTTAAGCATTTATTATTTCATTGTTTAATTTATTAAGACTCCCATTAACTTAATCAAAATAGAGCCTATTCTTCTCACCAGCCACTTTAACAGACACACTCTAACATACAATAACAACAACCCACAACATATGAAAGACAAAATTATAATAAATATATAAACAACACAACAAATACCTCAAAAAGTGGGACTGAAAGGTTGTGTACAAGCAAAGAGTTCCATGAAATCATGGCTCTGTACATAATGGTATTTTACTGTGTAGTTTTGGCCCATACTTTTAGTTTATTTTTATTAAGTGCAGTCACATTATTTGTTAATCATTCCACCACTGAATGCATTAATGGTAAATCATCTGTAAAAAAAAAAAAAAAAAAAGATCGTTCTAGACAGCTTACTTGAGATATCTGCACCTAGTCAGTTTTCCACTTGAATATCTGTCTGCTCTTTATTATGTTATGCATGTAATGTATAGAGCAGATTAATGGATTTTATGTGGAAGGATTTATATTTGATATTAGATTGTAGTATATTATATCGCAATCTGTTTCAGATTGTTCAACTAGATAATTAGCAATAGGTTTTTCAAATAGGAGTAGTTGTTTTGACCACAGAATATTGACCTGACACAGCACAGTATTGCCTGAAATCATATGGATGTCTCAGGTAAAAATTAAGAATGTTATACTTTGACTTTGTAACGATGTGCCAACTCTGCACATCATTGGTACATCCACATTTAAAAAAGCATTAGTTAATGAGATTTACAGCAGTCACTTTGTCTGGTGAAGTGGAATGCTTAGATCTCTGCCTCTCTCCTTCTACAGTCTTATGGCCTGTGTGTAACCCTTCACTAAAACCTGGGAGTCAGTCTGTGTCAGGCCTCAGCTCCACTGCCCTATAAAAGAGAAGGCTGTCTTTGATCTCCTCTTCTCTCCCAGGGTCAGCAAAGGGGAAAATGTGTATTACACACATTAATTGAATAATCTTTTGTTTTGAAAGGAAAGAAGCCATGAAAAGCCTGAGCTCTCAAATCAGCCCCCCATCGCCCCGCCTTCCTTAATGGGAAGTGGAAGGGCCCAAAGATAGATGAGATAAAAGCATGGGCCCGCCAACCCTTAAGCTGTGTGCATGTGTATATGTGTGTACGCATGGATGGAAGTTTTTAAAGAAGTGGAGGTGGAAGTGTAACTGCTCCACAGTGGCTCGCCACAGCCACACTCCTGTGTGACAATGAGACCTCAGGGACAGGAACAAAAGCTGCTCTGTGCTGAATCAAGATACTGCCTCTCTCATCAGGCCAGAGCAGCACTGAGCTAAAAACACGTTTACATCAGTCATTCACATTGTCATACGATACAGAGCTCTGCTGCTGAGGCGATAAGAGTTAGAAATACCTTGAAGGCATGACTCAACATTTATGGAAGGTTAGCAGAGAGTTAGATGAGAAGATTAATATCACCCCCATCTCTGTACTGTAAATATGAAACAGCCAGCAGCCAATTAGCTCAGTTTAGCAGAAAAACTGAAGCGGGAGAAAAAAGTTTATCTGGCTCTGTCCAAAGGTAACATTCCCCCACTGGAACCTCTAAACTACTGAACACATGTAAAACACGTCTTTGTGTTTGTTCATTCAGTTATAAACTGAAAAGCCACACTCAGACAAGCAAGACATACTGCACTGCAAATACAGTCTGTAATGATGCAGTGGAGGACAGTGGTACTTTTCAGTTTGTAAAATAGTATAATTTAGGCATTAAAGAGCTTGATAGGAAAATAATGTCAAACTTTGGGGAAAAAAGGTAAAAATATATATAAAACGTATGCTCAAATTTAAGCAGAGCCACAGCTGTTAAAGCTGCCCCCCTCTCATCGTAAGACCATGCATAATGCACCTTCAGCCTAACTGAGGATGAGGAGGTGACTGTTTCACAATGCCTGTAATACGGAGGATATGCACTGATTTTTCTTCACACACTGTTGCACCATTTCCTTCCCATATCAGTTCCAGTCTTCTTTTCCCCTGTTTGAAAAAGCCTAAATTCAGATACAGTTTCCAGCGCTGGGACCCAGCTTATGAAACATGAATATAAAAAAGCTGCATGGCAGCTGCAGGTAATTATCCTATATAGACTGTGTGAGAGGGGCTAATCTCTTTCCTCTATCCCTCCTTGCCACCTCTTTCTTTCTTCCACGCATCCAAACAGGGATGATGTGATGAAGGATATGAAAGAGGGAACTGTTTCCAGAACAGATTAGGGAATGGTTCCTCCCTCCATATAGAACTAATTCAGCATGCATCTAGTCTGCAGGGAGGGCCTTTCCCAAAGTGCCAAGACCCACACCATGGGAGCAGAATTGCAGAATCATTTATACAAAAGGGATGGAAAATCTGAGGAAAAGCAGAGTGCATGTAAGAATAGAAGAGAGTGCACTATAAAGTGTATCTGTTTTGTACAGTGGGCAGTATGATGCTTGTCTGGCAAGCTGCTGATCATATCTTCATACATCTCCTCACAGTACCTTCTCAGAAACACATCATAACATGTCATAATATATACAGTTAGGCTCTGGTGAAAAATGGGCAGTATAGGTTTTTTTAATCTCGCTGAAGGATGAGAAACAGCGGAAAAATGGTGAATCTATTACCGTGAGGGAGACAGAGACAGTACCAGAAACCAGTTCTTTGTAAACTGCACAGTCTGCTGAGATCAAAGCAAACGCATTCAACATGCTCCCATTTGCCGCTCCACATCCGCTGAGGGCCTGGCAGAGGTTCAGAGGGCCCTAATCCCACTCCGGTGCCTGGAAGCAGGGCTACGTACACAGGGGGAGGCAAGGTGTGGCAGAGCGCCTGGCCAGGCAGATTCAACACTGCAGCTGGAGGATGTGAACCTCCCCAAAGACCCCATAGTGAGTGAAAAGTTAGCAAAACCGTGATAGTCCCCTTGTGTTACATGATGTGCACAAAGGGTTAGAACATTTAGACAGCTGCAGTCTCATCAATGACAGATAAAAGGATATGATCTAAAATTTATATACCTAAAATTTGCAAGGTACATTAAACCTGACATGCGCCCTATTAATTCACTGTATTTACAGTAATGAAAGATGATTTGGAAGGATAAATCAAGAATATTTCCTTTTTCCCTGTTCATGTGATATTCTACAAAGGTACTCTGGTTCCTCAAACACAATTTCCTCCTTGCCCTTTAGGAATAATAATGCCATTACCAATCCATTTTTTCTCCCTCTGTCACATAAACCATTATTTTAACGAACCACGTGTTTACGTTTCATTTCTTAAAGGAAGTCACCAGAACATGATAGCGTTTTATTTTTATAATAAGGCCTTTAAATCCTCCAAACCTTGAAAAAAATTGGTCATGGATGTCAGAACTTAAACTGTAAATGTACAGTACATTTTCACACCAGTGATGTTTTGCAGCTGATGAAGTAGTAGCCTTTATTAAGAATTAAGGTCATAGCAGGATCTTGCACATAGAGTATCAGTGTGTCCAGTTAATGTAACCTAAACCTAATGTGTCCATTTTAAGTTCATCATAGACAGTGGCAGATATTTTTAAAAACTTTTTTGACAGAGCCAGGCTCATAGTTTCCCCGTTCCCAGCCTTTATTATAAGCTATGCTAACTGTAGAGCAGTACCAAACATATCTTCATATCCAAAATCAATAGGCACATTTTCCACATTTTCTTGAAATGTAATTCCAATATCTTTGTTTTGCATTCAAACTGCCAAAGCTACAGTAGATTAAATTTAATCGCATAATTTAGTTCCCCGTTGGCTTTTGACATATTCAGCCAAAATAAAATGTTAAGTGGATAAATATCACTGGACAGCAGCTACATTCAGATATTGATATTTTGAATAAAATAATAATAGTAATAATAAAACATTGTTTAAAATTGTAAGAAATTGTTTTTGAAATAATACATTTACATTTGCACTTACTTGTTGTCTCAGTGTATTGTCTATGTAATATGACATAAGTACTTAACTGATGTATGACATACATCAGTAATGGACCATTGAGCAGTGTGAGGGTGTTGTTGATCGTGTCGCTCATGCTGTGCTGTGGTGACTCCCCGTCTTCAAAAGCCAGACAGTCAATAAGTCCTGCCCTATTACAGCAAAAAGAAAACTTAGCTTCCACCAGAGCGCATTAGAGTTTCACAGGGATTTCCCTAAACCACATCAAAAAACCATATCTTATCTGCCATTGTTTGTTTTGGCCCAAAATCATGGCTCCGTAGCAGGATTTGGATATGAACAGGGACATGTTGTGAAGCCTGCTGGGGGATTGGACAGTGGAAAGGTCTGGCTTCCCGAATTCCTCAGTCAGCCTGAAATATGCCAGGTTTGACATCAGCAGTGGAAAGGAAGAGATCAGGCAAAAAGCTTTGGAGGAGTGAAGGCTATTTCTGGCTCTGCATGTCAAGTTTTCTGCATGATGATTTAGGCAGAGGCCTCTTAGCTGCATTTACAGTGTGCAGTCAGGTTGTTGTCAGAGTAATGCAGGAGAGAATGAGGCTCAGTGAAACTTAGACTTACTGTAGGTGGGTAGCTTGGGCTACCGGTGGAGGGAACCTATCACTACACAGCTGCGCATCATACATTAGAGGTGAGCAACAGGCTTTTTTCCCATCAGTCTGGTATGTTGAGCTATCATGAATTCACTTTGCTTGTCATGAAGTCGAAGCTGCACAGACAGTCTGAGACCTTGATTATTCAACTCCATTTTCACCCATAGAGTAAATATGGAGGGTAATTTCTTCCTTATGCACATTTTATATATTATTATTATTATTGTTATTAATAATAATAATAATAATAATATTAGTAGTAGTAGTAGTTGTAGTATTGATACAATTATTGTCGGTGGGGTCATGGCATCAGAAGATACTGAGAGCAAAATTTCCCCAAACTTCCATCCATTTGCAGAGGGAAGTTGAAGCATTGAACATATTTATTAGATGAGTAATGCTAGATGTACCCAGTAACATCATTACATGCTAAATAACAACTTGTAGTGGACCGCAGCATCTACCAGAATGGGCATCAGTCAATATCTGTCATGACTCAGGCATGTCTGGCAACTTATCTGGGGTAAATACTGTCTCCACAGAACTGATGCAGTGAATATTTAAACCCAACTACGTCCACTCTCGCTAGCAGCTCTGTGAGTGTTGCACGGATGATGATGTATGGTGGTGCTAGAAGAAAAATTACTGTCATTAACTGTCAACCTCATGGGGGTTCTAGAGGAAAAGTCAGATCACCAGAGTTATTACGATTCATCCTCTGGGAACCATGAATGTATACTCTGGCAGTTTATTAGGTCATTTAGCTGAAACTAATACTGTCTAATACAACAATCCTGCAATAAGTCCTTATAATCACTTTTTATTGATGCTTTTGTAGAGACCTTGATTCAACTGTACGATGACCATTAGGACTGTTGTCTTAAACTGCATTAGTGTCAGCTAGATGACCTAATAAACTGCTAACTTAGTGTATGTTATAAAGACAGTCTATCCAATAACAGTTGAGATATTTCAGTCTAGTGTTTGGTAACCCAACAACTACTTCTCTGAATGATTTATACAAGGAAGAACATTTCCAGAAAGAAACAGAAGTAAATGTTTATAGTCTGAAAAAATCTCACGCAGTGCAGAATATCAACCACGAGAGACACAGTTAATTCATGGGAATATTGCAAATGCCTCTAGAGGCCGTGCCGCCACAGGTTCCAACTTTCCAACAACTTGAAAGTGTTTTCAAGCAGTTCTGTCTTAGCACCCTTAATAGGGCACACGCCTCGCTGTGGCTATGCATGCATAACCCTAGTGCGGCATTAAACATGTCCTCAGTATAAGAGTTAAAATGTTTCAAGAAAAATGTTATGACTGCCCAGGCGTTTGCTTGGCTGAGTGCACAAACACATTTTTGGTGCCTCTCGCGCCATATACTGCAGCGTAATTTGACACAAATACTACAGAACTAATACATTAGCCAAGGCACAGGTGGACAAAATAGCGTGGTCCAAATACGAAAAGACTTTGTGTGATGGCCATGTGATTTTGCCAGTGTCAATATCACATCTGTTCTGAAAGTGGGTGATGGATTATACAAGAGTCAGCTGGAGGGAGAATGGAAAAATGGTACGATGATGATTAAAATTAAAGCTATTGCTGCGTAGGATATCGCTCGATCAAGCAAACTCAGCGTGAAAATGATAAACATTGAAAAACTGTTATAAATGATGCGCAAACCCTTAAACTTAACCAGTACCAGCTGTGTCCGGTTTCCAAACCTGTATTGTTTCAAAGGGTCTGAACCACATTTCCCTTACTTAAATGATAATTGACTTCTCCCTTGACATCTGTCTTTATTCCTTTCCACACCAAATCAGGTTTGAATTTTTGGACTGGCTTCCAAAGGCCCATGATAGGGTTTTACATTGGAAGTGCGAGTGAAAGTGTTGAGATAGGCGAATCAATCAGCTTCTATATATTTTTTCTTTTCCGTTTGTCTCCCAGAAAATTTGGTGTTAAAATTGCAATTTTTCGCATTTGCCTGAAATGGTTTTGCTGCAGAATTAACCATGTGTGACAATAGGGGGGTAATTTCAAGCCATTTGTATGAGAATGATGTGTTTTGGTGGATGTGCGTTGCCAAGTAAAGCACAGCCATCTACACTCCACCCACTAAGATATAGACACTCTCACAGGGTCGAGTCATTACTGCGTGCCTTTATTTTTCTGCCCTGACTGATTGACTAATCCAACATTACATCTATCCTCCAACACAAAATATTAGCCATAGGGGTGCAGTATTTACAGGTTGTTACAAGCAGTTACATACTGTACTTGAGGCTGTAGATCATTTCTCATTTACTGCTATGAGCTTTGTGAAGTTTGACAAGTTTCTCTTAAAACTAGACGAGCTTCTGCTCTGCCTCGGCAGTGTCCTGTCCATATGAGCCCTGTCAGACCACCTGTGGGGCACCTGCAGTGAATCAAATTAGAGGCCCTTTTACAAGCCATCATGTGTTTGGTGCTGAAGCCTCCATCGGGAGCTGGAAGGTGACCCACAATAAACACATATATCAGCAGTGCTCACATCACTGATGTATAGGAGTGCCACTAATTTTTAAAGCAAGACTGCTGCAGTGCCAAGCAACAGGGAGAAGAAAAATTGCAAAGGACATCTATTACAGCTGGGCGTCCAGCTGAGAGCGAACAAAGATTTGTCTTGCTCAGTAGCAACAGATGTGAATCTCAGAGAGCGTAGAGGCCTGCTTCACCTTTGACCTCCAACAGGGTGTGTTTTGAGCCTCAGCTCCTGAGATAACAAGACTGGTCACGTTAAACTGACTGCTAAATGGTCAGTGAATTATGCATGTGTAGCTGTTGGAAGAGGTGGTAGGGCCCCCATTTAAGTAAATTTATGGTTCTAGTACTGCACTGGGTGGGTAGGTGTCCAGTCTGAGTCAGCTATCTGTTATGGAAATATGACATGCAGGTGGGCCTGTGCGCTCTTCCTGGCAGAATCTGAAGTCAGTCTCCCAGGCTGTACAAATGTTTCTGAATGTTGTAAGGTGGGTGATTACAAAGCTGCAGCTGTCTCCTCCTGGATCAGGGAAAGGTTGGTGCTTTAGGTGGGAGGGTGCAGTGAGATCAATGGAACCAGGTCCAAATAAAACCTAGATGCTTCTGCATTTCCCCCAGTTCTCAGTCATGTTGGCTGTAGAGATTAAGACTTTACCATAAGCCACTGGAGAAAGTCAAATCTTAACTTGGGAATTTCGTCTGTTCACTTAGAATTTTGTCTTCATTTGCTTTGTTTTTAAATATTTCTTGCTCATTGGCTTCTTTCTCTTGCTTCCTCACAGTGACCGGCACCCATGTTTCTAGCTCCATCCCAGTGCCCCTCCAAGTCCCAGCTGGTGTGTCTGCTGCCTCAGAGATAGGCTGCAACCCCAGGCCGAGGCCTGAGGGAAAGAGGGGCTCAGAGGCATGGTCAATACAAGCCTGCTCACTCCACCCAGCTACAATGCAGCCATGTGGAGCAGAGGGCCCCAGTTAACTGGCACCACACCACGCTTCACTGAGCACCTATCCTCACTCCCTTGATGCCGGAAGCCTCCGCCCAGCTTGACCAGAACTGCAGGGGTGAGGAGGGAGGCAGGGGAGGAGAAGCAGCAGGGTGGGAAGACAGCAGTGGGGTGGAGACATGCAGGCGATGCACAGCAGAGATTGAAGTAGATAAGAAGAAGAGAGACTGAGAGAACAACGCCCAGCAGCACAGGGCGCCTAACTCTTCTGCACTGCGAAACTGAGTGAGAAACAGTGGCCACTATTTCCTTCTGAAAAAACACACAATGGTGCCAGGACGGGCACCCCTTGGCCTGGTCCCAGGCTGCGCAGCTGCTCTGTGGAGCAGGCCGTCCATGGGCACCGGTACCAACCCCAGGCCTGGGGTTGGGGTGGGGAATCGAGAAGGTTAGGGCTAGCGGATGAGGCCCGGTTGGAGGACTGCTTTCATCCCTATGGATGCCTTGATAGCCGTGGAGTGTAACGAACAGTTCTGGGCGGGCTAGGCCGGGGCTACATTTAGGGAGTTCTCAGGCGCATCTATGCACTAAATGAAGACATGTCCAGCTTCCATGGGCAGCAAGAACTCTCTCCTGATAAGTGAGGCGGGAGGACTGAGGAGGCATGAAAAAAGCTTGCTGGGGGTTTGAGCCCAGATACAAGACAGGGAGAAAGGTGGTCCTCTCCTAAGCGCAGCATCAAAATCATGTAGACTATTCTGGAATGCAGTTGCACTTATTGTAAACATTTACATGATAATCTTTTGCAAAAGGAATACAGTTAAAAGTGGAGTACTGGAACAGTGAGCTTAGCTTTTATTTTTATTATATATTTTTTAATAATGGATACAAGGCAGCATCTTTTATCCACAAATGATTTGGCCTTAGTGTTAAAATCACCCTCTAGGATTTAGTGTCAGTGTCGTCATTTGATATTTCATGCAGGGATGCATTGATGGCAAAATAATGCACGACAGTAACATCACTCACTTTGTTTTCAAAACCTTTCTGCAATAAAACACTGAACCTTGTGCAAAAACAGCTCATCACCTCTAGCCACATTCACCCAGGGTGGATATGAATAATCACCTTCAGAGGTATAAACATGTTTCTGCAGCGGCTCCAAATAAGAAGTTTTATCAATTACAGACTCATTAACACAGCCAGCCCAGATGTACACACTGGTGACGGAGTTTTATCTGTGGTGGACCATCCTCTATCCACAAACCTGCTGTCCCAGGTGCCCCTCAAGACTGTTCAAGCAACATTGCAGATGTTTCGAGCCTTCATTCAGAAATTTTGCAGTGGGCGCGATGAGCACTGGAGGAGGACGAACATGTGCGATGTGTGTGTCGGGGCTTCACATTGCTGCGCCCTGGTCACACAGTGCAGTTGGTTTAAGTAATCTCACCCCAAACACAATACTTTTAAACATGGCAGGATTTTTTTTTTTTGCTTACAAAGTGGTGGAGCTGGAAGCAGTAGCCAATCAGAGACTCCCCTAACTGCGTGCACATCTTTCTCTCAGAGATTCCAGCCTGGTCGTTCTCACAAGGAGAACCGATTTTCTCCTTCAAGTTTTAAGATGAGGATCACAAGGTGGCGAATTTGAGGCTACAGCACATAGCAGGGGATGGTGCAATTGTTTTCTGTCCATCTCATGTACTCTTTTTTTTCTTCTCTTTTTCAATTTTAATGCCCATCGATGTGCTTCAATATTGTACATTATTCTCATATTCAGTGGACCAAAAATTAAATTCTGTCTGTGTTCACATTGGAATGTCTCCTCAGGCTCTATTGCCAATTGTTAATGTGATTATCTCAATCCCATTGTCAAATTTTGTCCCTTGTCTCCTGTTCTGAATGCTTTTTTCCTTTTAGTATTTAATTAATGCATTATTTATGTCTCTCACAGTTGTCTTCACTTTTATGTAAAGTGTGTTGGTTTATTTTCCCAGTCAAATGGGGTGTCATGCATGGTACTGTCGATATTAGACTGATATCACTTAACTGGTTTGTATGGTCCTGATGTGGACAACTGCATATAAACAAAGATGGACTCTCACCCGGCAGCCTGCTTTGGATCCGGTACTGTGGTTGCTGACTGTTAAGAAGTATTGTATTTAAAATTAAGATAGACCACTTTTAGATCATTCCATAACTACACACCACGCCCGGTAAGTGACCATGTACATATATACTTTTGTATGGAGATTTTTGTTTGGGTTATTAAAGACTACAGTCAATAGCATGGATCTTATGTAGCCCCCTTTAAAGACTGGTCTGCCTGCATTTGTATTGCTTTGGTGTGCTCAAGTTTGAATGTACAGTGGTTTAGAGGTAGGTATAATGTGAAACATAGGCCTATGATAATTTCAAAATAATATGAAAATGGACAAAGTTATCTATAAAACAGTTAAATGAAAACTAACCATTGTACAGCTCATGAGGCAGCACTTTTGTTCAATGCTAATGTCAGCATATTAACTACTAGATAACTATTTAGTTCTACAAATGTCATAGAAATCCATCAACAGTTGTTGACATATTTCAGCCTGGATAAAGTGTTTTAACTGATAACTATTACCCTCTCATCATTAAAGGTCAGAATCACATAAAGGTGAAGAAAACAATGAGGATGTTTTAGCACATTTTAAAGAGTAATCAGATTCCTCTTTTTGAATTGGTGCCATCTCTTTTCAAATCCTCTGAAGCAGTTTGATAGGTGTGTGACGTACCTAATGACCATTCAGGCCATAATAAAAAATGCAGGAGTATCTGTAAAGTTATGAACCAAATGTGGTGTGTTTTTTGAAGCTGTTGTTTCATTAAAGGGTAAAAGTAGGAATCTCACCTGCCTTGCACACCACAGATTATTCTCACAATTCAGAACTCAGTAAGGTTGGGTACATGGAGGTCACCAAACACCATATAAAGCACAGCAGTTGGCACTGTTACAGTTAATGAGTAACACGTAAATGATTTTATATCTAGTTCATAAAATGATACAAAATAGTGAAAATAACATCAATACATCACTTTGACCCACATGAACAAACTGCAATCATTTTACATTTTTCTTAGAAAGTGAATGAAATGATTGATGATTATCAAATACTTACAAGATTAATTTTCTGTTCTGTATTCAGTTAATCCATTCAACTATTTAGCTCTTTTACATGTCACTAATAAAACAAAGGGGTTTTCACTGCAAAGATATTATTGTTGACTTTACAGGAAAAGTAATAACGCTTGTTGTAAGTGGCTATTTCCCGGCAGAAACCCTTTAACAGGGCCCTGGAACTGGCACCTAAATGGAAAGCAGCCATTTCACTGTTAATTAATTCATAGTAATTACCTCTGCTTCTTACCTGTGTCAAGTCAAAATGAAAATTCTGTAAAAATTCATTCTGTGTTGTTCATGCACTAAGACTGTGATGATAAAAAGGTCTAATCAGGACAAATCAGAGAAAGCACCTACTGAAATTTGGACCTAACACCATTTCATGATTTGATATATTAATCTTTTACCGTAGCTTCAGTATGTTTTATAGGCTATGACACTACTACTTCAAATTCATCCAAGATGAGGAAAGAATCAGAATGCATGCCTCCTTAAATGCCTGTAACACATAAATCTGCTTGAGTATTGCTTTTATATATTTCATCTATCGGAGAAACATCCCATCGACATATTTTAATATAGCTCCATTGTTTTCAGATAAAGTCTTTTGTTCTTCTTTATTTGGGTTTAAGGACATGCCACCTTGTGTCCTATATTATTATGGAGCAATGGAAACATTTGAAATATTGTACTGAGCTCAGAAAAACATTGTAGTGCTGAGGGGTGAATAATGTCTTGTTCTACTCTTGATCTGTTTTACTTTTTTATCTGCAATTATTTGTCTCTATGGAAGTTGATAAGAGTAGCTGTTGTCTTTTGTATTTGGTTAGTTATATTTTTTTTTAATTTCTTTTGACTTGATGAAAAAGCCAGCTATAGAGTGTACTTTTCAATTCTAACATTCTTTCCTTTCTAGAAACATCTTCAATTGATTAATTAGACGAATTCAAACCTTTGGCCCTTCTAACAAATTGACACTGTGAGCACCACAGATTTCGCTTTTTATAAACATGTGGTTGGCCTGGACAATCTTGCCAAGTAGGCTCTTTTCTAATGAAATAAGCCCGTCTAATTCCACCTCATTCAAAACAACCTTTCTGGTGGTATTACTGTGTCACTTTGATGATTGGGCTCAGGTAGTATATAAATTTATTTTATTTTTCAAACAGTAACAAAGCATTTATTTCTTCCATCCCTCGGTTGCTATCTTGGAGACTATCAATGTCACTACAGCCCAGCTCACGAAATCTAGAATCTCTTGGACTTTTTCTTAGTTTTCCCTGAAATTTCAATAGTACAGATGATTGCTGAATTGTCCTGTTTCAAAGATTCGCCAAAGCGGTTTCCTGCTCCTCAATCCCTATAAACATGTCCTCTACCCGAACTGTCTGCTCTGCGGCTGGTACAGGTGTCTGAAAACCTCAACACTAAGCCCTCACAGAATGACATTTCATCAGACGAAGCGGGACATTGCTGCACATATGGAAAACGTTGCGAAAGCAACCTAGCCTGTCAGCCCGTGTGCCTTTGCAGTGCGGTAACAAAAACGTTGATAGTTTGGAGTTATTGTGGTTTGGTTATGAGAACAAGAACCGAGGCATTGAGGGTGAGAGTAAGCCAGGCCTTGTTTCCTTACTCACAAAACCATCTTCATATTTTTGGGCTGGTACCTCAGTTTAAAAGAGTTCAACACTCTGCATTGCTCATGATACCACTATTTCATCATCATTTTCTCACAAAATACACACCAGACAAACCAGCACTGCTGGCTCTTCATGAGCCTCCAGGCTTCCACCATAATGTGTGTGTGTCGCCTTACAGCAATGAATGGAGCTTGCTGTATCACCGCTGCGACAGTATCCTCTGTTCCTAGATTATTGGTTAATCTTCACTGGCCAGAGTATATCATAATCCTCTGACTGTCCTGTGGTAGAGGCAGAATCCATCTCAGCGGAATGTCAGAGTAGGATAAACAGTGAGCGCGGGAGAATAAAAGCTGCAGTCCACTCAACACCTCATTTCTGCTGCCCAGGCATGTCTGCCACGTCAGTCCCAGGTCAAAGTTATTCACAGTGTCCTTGCCATTCTTAGGTCTTGGTATTTCACTACCTTACCCATCATTGCCTGATTATACACTGATGATCCTTGGCCTCAGTGTTTCTGGATATCACTCATGCTGTAATCCTGTCATTACTTACATGTCGAGGCGTATGGCGAACTGCATGTTTATTTTTTGGAAATCTGTGAACAAATAGGGTAAAAGTCAAGAATATTTGATGTATTCCATATTACAAATTTTGTCTTTGTGGATTAATGACTAGCATCGTCTCTTGGAATAACACCAGGTAGAAACGATATATAAATCTTCATTTTAGTCAGTTAATTTCTTGTTGTTTATGACATTTTACACAAAGTGAATTCTTCACAGTGGAGTCAGTTACATCTAGGAAATACACTTATTTACATTTGAGAGAAATATGAAGATCAATAGCATTATCTGTGTCTGTGCTTTAAAATGAAATGCATAACTTTGAAAAGAAACAACACATTCCTCATCTCAGACATGAAACTGAATTCATGAGAAATTAAATGCTTGATTTATGACCTTTACCATTCGAATAAGCCTTGCTTTCCTGTTTCCGATACATTCTATTTAACCTCACTCTGATTGCATAAATTTCGCGCTTTGTATTGGATGTATACTAAACAGCCTGGCCAGCTAAGTATATTTGAGAAACGTCCCTATTTATGAGATGTTACTTGTAGCTGTCCTAGACGGTCAAGATACAGAGTCATCCGAGGTTTATTGTGAACTTGCAGGGGCTATTGAATGTTCTAAGAATATTTGAGGACCTTCAGCAAGTTATCGTTCCCTAAATATTCGGACATGACACCACAATGGAGACGCCATGCAATTCCGGGATGTTCGAGAATATGTCCCCGCTGATGTAAAGGATGTTGCCTTTTACGTTGCCAGAACACTCCTGGACAGTCACAATGTGGAGTTCTTTAAAAGGTAGGGTGAAGTTGTTTGGCAGACTTCCAGGGAACATTCAGAAGGTTCTTGGAACATATAGGGGACCATTGCTATAAGAATGTTCAAAGGTTTAGGACGTAACTTTCTTTGATTGCTTTGAGAAGTTCACTTGAGGTCCCAGAACATCTCCTCTCTGGGTTTTGTCCTAAGTGAATACATTTAAGTCTCAACATTGGGGACAGGGTAGGGCGGGATTCAGGTATGAGTGTGACGTTGGCTCATGTCTCAGTCACTTGCAGAAGACACAAGAATTTTTTCTCATTCATTGAGTTGGGACCTCAGACCTTGGCTGTAACTCTTTGCAGTTGGATGCAATACAGGATTGTGAGGACTATTTGGCGTGGAGGGAGGCGCAGCTCCGGTGTCTGTCTGGGAGTGTAGACCAGGCCCTGGTGTATCACACTCCTCGACCTGTCCTGGTCCTGGACATTCAAGCATCTGTACTGCGACCCTGGCTCAGTATTTAAGCCATCTCAAGAACAATACTATCTAGCTTGGATAAAATCCAATCCTCTCAGTTTCAGCAGTAGTCACCTCCTCACTTCTATCCCTCTGGTGTTTCCCTTTCTTAAAACACTTGGGCCGTGCTTTCCCAGCCATTCACCAAACCCAGACTTTTATTGGGCTGACTTATTCTCTCCACATGCTCAGTTGCACAGCCTAATGAAATGCAGTGGTGTCCAGCTGATTTCATTGCCTAATATCAACTATTCGGTTAGATATTTTGTGTAGTGCAGAATTCTGTATAAAAATAATATCCCCAATGCCATGGCGGTTTTATTACAGACCTTGTGAAATTAAAACCAATTTCTGAAGACTGATGTCATTGCACTCCTTATGAGAGTTTGATGGTAAATTGGTGCCCGAGGACACTGCTAGCAACTTTCTACCAATTACCTTTAGAAAGTTTAGAATGTTTTGTGATCTGACACCTGACATACAGGCAGAAGGTGGAATGCTCACAAACACACAATGGGCTGAACAGCAGTCCCCTACAGCTACTAATGGAAACAATAAGAAAGCATATACGCTTTCAGGAAAGATTAGATTTTGGCGGATGTTCATTTGCTTTTTGTACAGTGGGCCTTAACACTGCTATTTGGTGTACATGTTTTGCGTGAGTGTACTCGCCGGATTAACATAGTAACACCCTCCTCTTGTTCTAAAATGATTCCCCTCTGTGTGTGTGTGTGTGTGTTGCCTTTGAGGTGCAGCCATGCATTGATTCATGGTCCTGATCTGGCTAAGCACTGGCTGAATCAGTCTTCCCAAACTAACATGTCCCTCACTGGAAATGCTGGGATTACCTTACCACTGCACTTCAGCAGCTGATAGAAGGAAACTGCAAGGAGTAAAAAGAAATACTGTTGGTGTCTGCTTGTTGTTTGCACATATTGAACCGTTACTGGTATATTGTTTCAGTATGATTTTGCTCTTCTTCTGATTCACCACAGTCCCACTATACCCGTTTACAGTGTCCTTCATCTAATACCCAGTGTATTCAGGTGTGATGACAATGGAATTACTTTTCCACCTGTTGGCAAATGGTATTCTGTTTAAAAAAAAAAAAAAAGTTTAATTTTTAATTTTGCCTTGCTTATTTGAAGTGCGTATAAAAAAGCACACAACTTAAGTGCTCAAGTGAAGTGAATCATTGGATCAATTCAACATGGATCTGAACATCAAGTACTACCAAGACAATGTCTGTTTGCTATTCATCTTTTTTCGCCAGGTGATTAATAGAGTGCAGTACCAGAATCAGACTTCAAGTATCAGTGCAGGTGTCGATTCATTAATTACATTTTATTGAAATATGGTTTGCGTGAGTCCTAAATAGGTTTACAATGATATTATAATACCTGGACATGTACGAAAAACCCAGGTCGTTAAACAAGATCCTACTGATTTTCTGACTTTACCTCTAGAACCACCATGAGATTGATAGTTATAGTTTTGAGTGATATGTCACAATAACTCGGATGGATTAACATGAAGTTTTGTACTCATAATCATGTTCCCCTATGCTAGACATCATCATGCCGACATAAACATTTAGCTCAAAGCACTGCTGTGTCTAAGTGGCCCTATAGACTACCAGAATGGTTGAGGACTGTCTTGTCAATTGTGAAATACTCAAGAATTCTAAAACTGTTGGAATGAAAGAGAAAATTACTCTCTGATGACCTGCTCACAACTCAACCTCTGACCAAGGGTCGTCCAAGTTCAGTTTAAAGGTCCGAAGCCATAAAGTTAGGAACCTACCTGGGAGTACAATATTTACCTCCACTAATGGACAACAACACTTTCAATTTTCTTGACTTTTTTAATAGGGTTTGGTTTACTGTCAAACCCAAAATGAACAACTGAGGGTCAGCTTCTACAGGTTACTCAGGTCAGGCAGCTTTATAGACTTAATTCCTATAGCAACCATTCCAAACATAAGTCATACACAGGTCATACAGTGTTACCACATCTGTGTATCTTACTTGGGACAGTGCACATTTGTGTTACTTTTCATTAGAAGCTGTATTAATAACTATGTTTGTAAAATACATCGGTAACATATGTTGTGTTGTGCCTAGTATGTTTATCTTCAAATATACGGATATCATTGCTCTACAGATTTCTGCCTCTACAGTCTAAGGGATATAGATATTGTATATTATCTAGCTTTATGCAATAGCTACAGTAGTTGATAACTTGTTATTAACATGTTAAATAAATTATCTTTTTGTCATTTGAGTTCATCATATATCCATTGCTTTTAAATTCAGATATCCAACATGGAAAGAAGATGCTATTTTGACTCAAACTAAGACCAAAGCCACATCTGATAATGGGACACACATGGTGACTGTCACTGATAATCACTGCTATATCAGTGTTTTATGGGGAAATCTTCAAGGTTGCTAAATTGACTCGATGTTCTCCCTGCTAATTACCCTGTCATGTGTGTAATTCTCTCATCTTATACATCACAGGTGCATCCAGGCCTTTAATCCCTGCAGCAATTACACACATCTGATGTTCATTGTCTACTGGTGAGAGCAGTTACACAAAGGGGCAAGAGGAAGTGAAAGAGGGGAGAGGAAAAAAGTGTGATTTGTTGTTGTGTGTGTTGTGTGTGTGTGTGTGTGTGTGTGTGTGTGTGTGTGTGTGTGTGTGTAAAGGAGAGCCACTCAAGTGTTATGCAGAGGAGGTGAGATTCCCTGGGAGGAGTTTGGGGCCACATCCAACCAGCAGGTAGGACACTCCTGCCCATGGATTTACCAAAGCCAGGCTGGCTGCATCAGGGAATAAAAGCTTTCTTCTATGCAAAGGAAGGCCCTCCTGGCTCCTGACAGCTTTGATATACACCTGGAAACAGTGACT
Source organism: Lates japonicus (assembly GCA_033238685.1). NCBI lineage: Eukaryota > Metazoa > Chordata > Actinopteri > Centropomidae > Lates > Lates japonicus. Next base: position 61,377 of record BRZM01000562.1, read on the forward strand.
GATTTACTCAGAACGGAGTCTCTGGTCGTTTTCTTCTTCCTGCTCTACACACTGGATTGCATTTAGCATTCACAGTCTAACCCCATAAAGCATAAAATCCGTGTTCATATAGACAGTGTTATCCGACCACCATCACGCCCCAAAGCTGAAAGGTGGTTTAGAGAAATGTATCTGGTAGGGTGTCAGGCATTCTCAGCATAACTCAAGCTAATTTCTGACAAATTGTCTCTGGTCTTCCTCTTGAACACCAAAGCTCCATGGAAACACAGATCGCGTCTTAAGTCATTCTAGGAGAACTCCCAGTATTTCACATAGCTAAAACTCCACCAGCAGTTCATGCAGCCAGTGGGGAATATTAAAACCTACAGTGATGAAACTTTATCAACAGGGCTGGCAGCAACACCCTCTTAGAGCATTTTCACAACTAAAGCGATCAAACACATTTTTAGATCTGTTTATTAAGGGCTTCACTATTCATTACCTCATAGCTTGATGGCTAATGCTCAGAGTGTCCTGCTGCTCACGTAGATCTGAACACTGTGAGGATGTGGTGAATGAGAACTTTCATGCCTCCTTTTCATTTTTTTTATCACAAACAAAGTCACGCTTTAACTGTTTTATTTTTGTTTTACCCAAGGAAAGGAACAATTCACGTAGAAATCCTACTGAATGGATACATGACATGACTGTCAGTAAGCTCATCACAACTTTCTGCCAAGACTATGAAAACAGAAAAAGATCACCGCTTACCATGTTTTTTTAATATTAAAGAACTTGCTTCATATATTTGTTGTTGTAAATATATACCATTGACAATATACCATCACCCTAATATACAGTGATATTTTCTCCTAGACCAAAGTGACGCTAGGACCCAAACCCACACAGACACTGAAGCGGCTAGCCAGCCAGAAAGATCAACCCTGATCAAACCTTGTTGCACTATGAGGCGAAAACACAGCTAATCCTGCACCACTGAAACCTGCTTAGTTAAACTAATTATCAAGCAATCTAGATGTAGTAACTGTCGCCTTAAAACTGAATGGACAGAGATGAAGTGACCACCTGTGGCATTTTTTCTATGCAAAGCTTTGGGGTTAGGTCAAGCTCGGACTAGTTAACTCTTTCAAGCAGGCTCAATAATACCATCTGTGCATTTCATGTATTTAGCAAATAGATATACAATGGACACTGGGAGTAGGACTAGAGACGACCTTGGCCAATGAACTTCTGTTGTCTGGTGAAATAAAGCTAAAAACTTTAAAATAGGATTTTTAAAGATCCTCCACAACAAGACAAATGTTTTGAAATCAATCAGTGACATCAGTTGCTACCTTGTTTTATGAATAAGTTAGCTGGCGATGATGTAGTTCTGTCACAATACACAATGTGAGCATTAAACTTGCAGTGTTTCAAATGGTTTGACTAACCTGAAGGTTTGCTTAAAACCAGTCTGATCATCTGGCCTCTCATATAGTTTTTTTTTTTTGTAATTATTTTTTGGGGGCTTTAGCCTTTGTTCAGATAGGACAGTGGAGACAGGAAGCAGGGAGAGAGGTAGGGAATGACATACAGTGAGTCCAGCCAGACCGGGGTCAATCAAGGGACCAGCCTCAGGGCACTAAGGCCTGTCCTTTTCTTACCTAGCCATTTCAGCTATCAGAATTGTCCCTTTCTGACAATTTAGATTTTTATTTTATTTTATTTATTTATGTTTATGGGTGCCATTTTCTGTACCTTTTTCAATAAAAATTAAAACAAAACAACAACAACAACAAAACAATCCTTAAACCTTTAGAAAATTTTCTGTCACAACCACAATGACCTTGATCTATTTAGATTCATGTGTGCCTTACATGATGTTTTGCAGAAAAATCCTTTTTATTGGTTTAAGGAGAGAGTTTGTGGGCCATTTGGTGGCATGGAATATAAATCCCAACATGCAGTCTGGAAAAACGGCATCTTTGTGACCCACCAGAAACATGCTGCTAATTGATGCCATTGTGGCCAACTCCTGACCGTGTGCTCAGGCTCTCGTTGTACCTTCACACATCCATCTTGGCGCTACTCTCTCCCCCATTTGTCATATTAAGTGGATTCCAGTCCCTTACATTTCTCCTCTGAAACTTATTATCAACTTTTAATAGATACATAAAAATCTTACAGGACAATTTAGATTCTATAAAGACATCACCCCAAACTGGAAGCGCAGATATTCATTTCTACGTACCTAGAGGAGAAACACATTACCCACGACATTCCAAATGAATCAACGCCAGCTGGGCAGAATTTCATAACCAATAAATCATGAGATGGATTTGTAGACAATAAAGCAGAATGTCATGTTTCTTGGCACAACACAGGATTTACATCTGTTTGAGCAACCTTGGTGGAGACTGATCTCGATATTCTCTGCTGGCACCACGTGGTTATCAATAATACGAAATCCCTTGCTTAACGTCACACACACACACAACTTTATGACTCCATCGTTTTCAGTTAATTAATCGAATGTGCCATGTCTGCTTCGGTTTAAGTATTGTTCAATTACTCTGATGAATCTGATGAAATTCTGTTCATCTGTTGTCCTTGGGTGCCTCGTCTCCTGCTCCCAAGTCAGAATTCTTGGAAAACTTAGCCTTGTCACAGGTATATCATGTGCCCACTGGGCCTATAACTTTTGGCCTGTGGAGGGATTTTAGTCAGACCTTTTCAATTCCATGACTTTATGACGATAAGCTCTGTCCAAATGTTCCGCTGTCCAATATACGTGGTCACTGCAGCATATGTTACACATATTACTATAGGGTTTATTAAAAGAGTGGGGGCCACAATACCTTGCCAGTCTGCGGAAAAGCGTATTACATGAAA